>JAZHYW010008292.1:0-31313 GCA_037355805.1 Ixodes ricinus
GCCAGAAGAAGGCCATAGTGGCAAGAAATGAAGTCCACCTTTTTTTGTGAGAACCGACGGAGCATGGCTGTGGGGGACTTTTTGAGAGCAGTTGCTCATCATTTGAAACGGTGAATGGCTGTCTGCTTTGAACACATGAGCCCCCGAAAGTTTTCCAAATAGAAAATTTGAAGTGACGTACTTTCTTTTGACTTTACGAAGCATTAGAACTAAAAAAAAAAACAATGTTTCGTTGTAGTTTCATAATTAGCACCTCAGCTTTGCTTCTGAAAGCTTCGGGCAGTAAAAAGTATCCAATAGAAAGACATGAGAGGCTAGGAGGCTCCCACGCGCTCAAGTTGTTGCGCCTGCGCAAACCAGAGTGTCGAACCGAATTTTTTATCGGTTCGGTTCCGGTTCGGGTTCGCTGATTTCGGTTCAGGTCCCGGTTCCAGTACCGGGAGCGAAAAATAACGGTTCGAACCGGTTTGATCGGTTCGAACCGGCTTGAACCACTGAACTGAATTATGTTTTCCGCGCTCCTTTGGCAATAGGCACTTTTTCTAGGGAGTGAAACGAGTAACTATATAGCTCTTTATCATTTGTTGAATCCTCCTTTTTTTTCAGGGACCAAAAATGAGTTGAGTTGTTTAATTTCGATGAAACAGTAAGAGAAAAAGACGAGATTGGCACATATGACTCAACCTCTATTTCTTTTTACCCCAGTCGCTACGTATATTTTACCTGAATCTAAAGATTGCCATCAGTCACGGTGGGTCGTCTAAAATGCTGACCAGTTAGTACGCGTGATTGACAGTCGTCAACGTTTAAAAGTCGAGGCTACTACTGTGCTCTTTCACTTAGAAATTAGTTAGTGCATACAATCATGAAACGGGCACGTTTCGCCATATATATTCTGAAATCTAGATAATAAAAATACGTTTCACAACATAAATGATGACGAGGCAACCGAGCTTAAAGCAATAATATTTCCAAAATGTCGGGGGAGTTTCAGGACCAGCCCTTTCAGTCACCTGACACATAGAAACTCTGAGCGGGCATGACACAACGCTTGCTTTTCCCGATCAATATTGTTTACACTCAGCGCGCCGTGATGCAGGCGAATAAGAATGCAGAAAGCAGTGACCTTCGCATTCAGTGCGGATATGACCCATAGCTCAGGGAGGCGCATTGAAGTGCGCACTTTTCAAACATAGCTTTGCGTTTTGATGTTGTTCTTGACAAGGTGTAGTCAATTCAATTTGTAAATAAGCATCACCCCTGCTAATTGGTGATTTGTTGTTAAATACAACAAAGTGGTATTTCATATTCTTCTCGACATTAAAGCTACTTAATCAGTGTTGGGAAGTACTTCAAGTACATTGTACTTAGAGAGTACTACTTCAAGCAGGTTTAGCAAAATTGTACTTTACTTGAAGTACATTCTCCTGAAGTATGTACTTGTACTTTACTTAAGGTATTTTTTTCTGGTACTTTTTTGAGGAAAGTACAATTCCCGACTTCAAAGTAGATTCCCCAAATTTGATTTTGTTAAATTTGTATCACGAAATTATGCTTCGTCAGCTGCGAAGAAATACTGGGAGGATATTCTACTCTCATCAGTAACCTGAGCAGACGACGCATCACTCCGTTTGTTCTGGGGCGGCTTTCTTGTAGCGTTTTCCGAACTCTCGCTACTTCTCGGTTGGTCAGCGCAAGCGAAGCGTGTCTAAAATATTAGGAGAGAAAATTGATCATCTTGTAGCAGCACCCGAAACTGTGGTGCGGAAAAATTCAAACTTTCAACTCTGAAGCAGCAGACAACAGAGGAGAACGTCGCAATGTTTTGAGACACGAGTCTGCTTGTCCTTTTCGCTTCGACTTGAAGAGTTCCTTAGTGTTTTGCTGCCCCAATCACAGACGTCACTTTGACGATTAATTATCAGCAGCTCGCTTTGATTAAGAGAGAGGACACTCCTCTATGAAGAGGATTGCTTGCGGTAGCTATGGGGCTGACGTCATGCTTTCTCCTAGGTACATTTAACCTTTTCGGGTGCAACAATCCAGTGCAAGCTGGTGCCAAATTCAGAAGAGGGACATCTGAATTTGGCTTCCATTCTGAGAAATATCTACTCTGTTCAGGGCCGGATTAAGGTACGGGCTAAGGGCTGCAGCCCAGGGCCCCCGACTTTCTGGGGGCCCCCATGACGGAAGCTCGTAGAAAAAAATATTTCGGAAAGCGATGTTGCTTTGCCGCAGCATTCGAGAGGCGGATATACAAAGATATTAGCGTGCTCAGCGAGGCCAAACGCGCACTTCGCGTAGCACCTCTATCTGTACAAAGCCGGCCCTTTGGGCGGGTAACCCCTTAGTGTGCTTGTCCGCTTTCTTTTTGAAAGCGGCCGAGCAAGCGAAGAAAACACGCGAGGGCCCGCACGATCTGGAACGTTTCTCGCTTGTCTTTTTCTTTTTTTTTTTTTTGTCAGGAAGGGAAATGTCATAAACACCTACCCCTTCACCCTACTCGGGCTCGTGTCTCGTGCGCGCAAACACGTGTTTTTGAGCAGCACTTACGCACTGAAAGTGCGGCCTTCGACGCTGCTGGGGAAGGAACAAAGCTGCATGCCGCCTCCGCGGTGGTCTTGCCCTGAGTGCTCCTAGATTGAAACCAGACGGGAATGGTAATTTTTGTTTTGTTTTTTGAGGCTGCTTTATTGATTAAAGAAAACTGCAGTATTTCCCAGATTCATTGCATAACCGAGACATCATTATCATCATCATCGTCTCCTCATCATCATCATTAGGGCCGCTGGAAGCGTCGCCAGCCCGGGGCCCCGGGAAGCGCAGCAATCCGGCTCTGGCTGTGTTTGCCACTTGACATTTATCAAATATTCGCCGCTGTTTTTGACAATAGGTCATGCACCCTAATTAGCACATACCAGTTAAAAAATCACTGCATAGGGGAATAAAAGGGCATCATGAGCGATTGTGTTAAAATACTAATTTTTACTTTGAAAGTACATTGTATTTATAGTACTTTACTTCCAAGTGCATTGCACCTAGAGTACTTACTACTTTACTTCAAGTACATCCCGTCTCATTTACTTTGTACTTTACTTGAAGTACCTTGTAGATGTGCTTTGCCCAACGCTGTACTTAATTCGTCGCTTTCATTACGGTGTGCGTGAGCAGTCATCATAGTTCTGCAACGCGCCACTGTGTATGTAATTTGTTTTCGTCCAGCCCACAGACGCATAAAATTGTTCATCATCAAATTAAAGAACAAACAGACTTCTATATGTTTCAGAAGTTGAATATGCGTCAGGGACACAAGTTATTCAAATCAGATTCAAAATCAAAAGAGGCATAAGTTTCTCCGAAATCACTTATGCACGTGCCTCTCGAGGATAAAAGCGCCGCAAAAGATTTGCAGAGCATATATCAGATAATTTGTAAGTGCATTAACTTATGATATACCTCTTTATGGTGATAGGCCCTTTATTTATGTTGTCAAGTGTTCAGTAGTAAGAAAGTATTTGTTATTGTCATCAATAAATTTGACTGTATGAAGTTCACATAACCGCTTCAGACCGACATGGGAGGACGAAACTCAAAAATGCGCCATCTGTTGAGTCTGCGGAACGTGCTTATTTGTTCGCAGTTTGGCAGTGTGAAACACCAGGTCGCGGAGTATGCCAAGAAGAACTGTGTGTTCACGTTATAGATCTGAAGGCAAATGCACGAATTGTGCAGAGAGGAGATAATAAATTATATTCTTCTGGATAATGCCACCCACGACGCCTTACTGCAAAAATAACTATACAGGAATGCATGTTTTAAACGTAAACATGTTTAACGGAACTCCGTCTGGTTGGGTCAAAAAGTTGAGAAATGCAGACCTTCACAAACCAAGTCCCAAACATTTAGTGGCCCGACGTTTCAATAGGTCGGGCTCAATAGATCGACAGCCACTTAACCGTCGGCGTGTGTCAACGGACTAGGGCACTTGAAGAAGAAAAAGTGAGTGAAGCAAACGACACACCGTAGATAGAAAAGAAGCTGCTGCTCTCCACGTGCAAATAATCCCCCTTGATAGAATTTAAAAAAAAATCGTGTTTTGAAACGTCAGACTCTTTACTATTCAGGACTTGGTTGGTTATGGTGCGTATTTCTCTAGTGAGAGATGCGTGTAATGACGTTCCTAATTACCATAAATATCGCAAAATACAGACAATGTATTTCTAATTTAAATCACATTGGGACATCCGATTGCACAAGCTCGAAACATCGAAGAACGCTGTCTTGGGAGGCTAAAATAATATTTGGTTTTACGGGCACTTGTTTTGTGGCCTGATTTTACAACTCCGTGTTTTATCAGTCATGCGCACTCCAACATGTTATGAGGCTGCAGCATATCATAGCGAGACTGCTATATATACTGCACAACTTTACAATTTGGACATCCCTTGGACATCCCCTATTTGGACACCGTAAAGGGACGAAGAAAACCAAATGCTACTTCGAACGGCGTGCCTATCAATGTCAAACATGAGCGTTCAGTGACGACCAGGGATTTCCTAGACCCCCCCCCCCTAGTTTTCCTGGACACCCCCCCTTGAATCTAAAAAAAAGAAAAAAATAAAATTCTTTTTTCAGATTAAGTAGAAAACACCACCTCTCAGGTGTATATATAGAGAAAGGGAAACATACATTACGGGTATGAGCATTTGGTTAATAGACGTCTGTAATTTAGCTAGTGGACTAAAAAAGAAACAGTTTTATATTTTATCTAGCCTCGCCTCGCATCGCCTCCCCCCCCCCCCGAGCCATTGGGACACCCCCCCCTTGATTAGAATCCTGGGGAAACCCCTGGTGACGACATTGGTCTAGAACGTCGGATAATGATAACATAGAATTCTGGAGGTAGAACTGGCTAAATAGGCGCAAAGTACCCCTTCTGATCCTTTCAAGCACGTGACCCTCACTTATATAGTTGCTTGGAACATCCGTAAATTGGTGGGGCGCTCATATCATCATAAATAAATGTTAATTTCCAATACTTAGAAAGATCGCACATGGTTGTTTCACGCTCTTGCCGTTTAAGTTCTCTATTGGCTCAGACCAATAACGTCATCAACAAAAGTTAATGCGATCAAAATTCTGAACCTCTTTCAGCTATTATGTTCAAAATACGCAAGATTTCTTGTTTATTTTATGTTTAATGTGTTGCTAGAGTCCCAGCCACTAATTCAAGCGAAAGCAATGCAAATTTAAAAAAAAAAGGCCAGAAACTCTTTGCATGGCCCCTTCAAGTCCAGATGCAGTTTATTCTACAAACAAACACTAAGATTTTGGCTAGGTACAAGGATAAAGTGTCGCGAGAATTGCACGAGGCATATGAAATTAGGACCAGGGAGAAGAAATGTATATGACACGTCCCTATCTCTACAAATGAGTTTTAACTTTTGAAGTGCGGGCTGAGCAGATAGGGTAAACAGGGTTTTTGTGGCTATAATAACGTGTGAAGTTTCAATAAACTGCAGTTCAGAGTGCGCCTTGTCCTGTTTCCCTTCGTCTGTGTCCCTGTTTTTTTTTTCGGCGCTTTTTGTTTGCAATGAATTAACTGGCCCAAATCTCCACTTTACTATGCAAGCACGAGCCTTTGGTCCCGACCACTTGCACTGCAGGAGCGCGCGTGCTTGGACGCCGAAAGCCCGGGGCTCGCTTTTTTAGTTTCTAATACGCTCACACTTAAACTGAAACGGAGTATTGTGTTGAGGACATCAGATTTCAACAGAAAACTGAACTGTTTAACATGGTTTGCACGTGACATCATCACACTATATGTGAGTGGTCAGAGATTTCTTTTTGCTGAGAAAATCAAGCCCGAGGTACAAAATGCACACTGCAGAAGGTTCGCGCTCAGTGCAACTGATGCATTCAGAAACCAAAAAATATTTTGTCTTGATGCAGCGTCGTGAGGAACGGCGCGAGCGTCTGGCACCCCGAAAACGCTCTTTCTTGCAGGAGTGATTTCGCAAACGAAGTAATTTTGCAGGATCACGCTGTCTGCTCTGTGCCGAAGATGCGGAGCAGAGAAACCTTTACAACACAATAAGTTTTAAACCCCCCCCTTTTTTTTTTCATTTGACGATGCTCCTCCAGAGAATAGTTTTTATTTCTGAGGGACTCCCTCCATTGTTTGCGGGTGCCAGTTCGACTATTTTATTTCTGTCATTTGTTAGCACCAATTCTTCATTTCTTTTATTTTGCATCCAAAGACGGTGAAGTTTAAACAAAACCGCGAGAATTTGAGCGGCTGCCGACTTTCGGCTGTCCCTCAAAGGCCACTAGAATCTTTCTTTTCAGGTATCCCTGCCGTACATACTTGTAGTTCTATTTATCATCAGATTAATAAGCTATATTCAGTCTTTTTCAATGTTTCTATTAGTGATGCAAAACTATCGATAAATCGACTATCGATACTATCGATAGTTTTTCCAAAACTATCGATAGTGTCGCAGAACTATCGATAGTCGACTATCGATAGTACGTTAATTGATAGTTTTTCGATAGTCGAGTATCGATAGTACTATCGATAGTTCTTCGATAGTCGACTATCGATAGTACTATCGATAGTGTTTCGATAGTTGACTATCGATAGTACTATCGATAGTGTTTCGATAGTCGACTGTCGATAGTTCTATCGATAGTTTTTCGATAGTCCAATATCGATAGTAGTACCGAATATTTTTCCATAATCGACTATCGTTAGTACTATCGATAGTTTTTCGATAGTCGACTATCGATAGTTCTGCGACATTATCGATAGTTTTATTACTATCGGTAGTCATATTTCTGGCGACTATCGATACTATCGATAGTACTATCGATAGTTTTGCATTACTAGAGCGAACACATTTTCCGCACCGCCGCTCGCCTCCCTTCCTCCTCTCTTCGCCTAAACCCCCGTCTTCGGCATCAAAGAAAGCTGAACCAAAGTTGGGATGGTAAGTGCTTGGGCTAGTTGGTGTCCCATTTGAAAAAATAAAGCGAGAAAAAGAGAAGAGGGAGCGACGCAAACTACTAGTGTCGCAAAACTATCGATAGTAAACCGTCAACTGTACTATCGATAGGTTTACGATAGTTGACTCTCGATAGTACTATCGATAGTTTTTCGATAGTCGACTATCGATAGTACCATCGATAGTTTTTTTTACTATCGATAGTCAGATTTGTGGCGACTATCGATACTATCGATAGTACTATCGATCGTTTTGCACCACTAGCTTCTATACTCGGGGACAACTTTCTCAGAGAGTTCCGCAACAACGAAAACATCTTTGAGTGCCTCAATGATGTGTACATGTAAAATAGTTCATGCAACGATTTTTGCACTTTTAGTAAATACCGCTAAGAGGTAATCCCTGACGTTGATAGCTGACAAAAACACCCATTAGTTTTCCTCTCTGCTCAACGGCAGACGCAGTAAAAAATAAAGGAAAGAAACAGCTTTTCCCTCCTCAACTCGCTAGTAGAACAGGCGGCAATGTGATCTGACGCTAATAGACTACTTCCATAAAGCCCTGCATGCAACACGGCGCGCGTTGCACTCTGGGAACTAGTTGGCCAGGGAGGAGAGTGGCATGGTTTCGGTTTCGATCGTCACGTCGACCGTAGATTATACACAGAGCGTATATCATGTTTTCTGGTCCCGAGAGCGTCATTTTTGGTCTCTAAAGTAACCTATGTGGCTAGACCCAGAAGGTTTAGCATA
Source organism: Ixodes ricinus (assembly GCA_037355805.1). Classification (NCBI taxonomy): domain Eukaryota; kingdom Metazoa; phylum Arthropoda; class Arachnida; order Ixodida; family Ixodidae; genus Ixodes; species Ixodes ricinus. The sequence goes on from JAZHYW010008292.1 coordinate 7,757, forward strand.
GGCCCGAGACGTATAGCTTGTCTTAACGCATGCTTGATGTATTTTTGTACTCGAGCCTTTCTGTTAGCGTTTCGAGGTATGTGAACGAGCCAGTGCTGGGAATCTCGACGCTGCGAAGCTCGGGGATCTTGCTTGTGTACTAGTCAACGAGCCGTAACAACCAATAAGTATGCGTAACCCGAGCTCGCACCTTTATAGTAGTGTTGCTCGTCAGGAAGTTTGTTTGTTTTGTGCGTCCATAGACGAAATATAACTTTTTTCAATTACTGTTTTTCTTAATACGCCTGAGTATGCGAGGTAGAACTCGGAGGTGCCATTAAAAAGCTCAAATCGAACACACTTTTTATCTCTTATCTGTACTGGCCCACAGCACTGCACGAAGTGAAATCCCCACCCGCTTGCATTCTAGTAATTTATTATCGCTAATGCACATGAAGTTATCCTGCCGTCATATAGGCACATTCGCACATACAAACCGTTTTAAGAAAGCAAAAGTCGAGCACTTGCGTAAAGAATGTCGCACCGTTCGCTGGAAATGCGCTGGACGGGCGTGAACCCTTATGCGGTGCGCCAAATGAACGAAATTATTCAGAGCTCATTTGACGGTTGCTAATGGAAATAATATTTGTTATGTGTTTGCTTTCTTCCTGATTGAGTATGCCGAGATAATTTCAGACACACCGTTCAGACACAAATCTTGGGCGTCAGTACAAGCTCGTCCAGAAAGGCTTAGCGAGGAGTAGGGGGCGCTTGTTAGGGCCTCCGTCGTAGCTAGCCGATCTCAGCGTTTGCGAGAAGTTAATCTCCTATCAGCATAAAATTTGAGTGGGATATATATGATGACACGAGGAAGACCTCATAGTAACGTTTGTGCAGTAGCGAGGTCGAATTTATTGCGTTTCCTTAAAAGTAATGCGTCAACGCTGGGCTCAACTTTGGTGCTCCTGCGAGAATGCGGCTTGCTTTTCGCCTAATGAAGTAAGAAGAAGCGGACGTTTGGCAAACAAAATACGTCTAAGGCCCAAGGTGACCAAATTTCAGTTGTAGTTCACTGCTACTAGACGGGATTATTGAAATTGAGCTCAAAGATGCAATCGTGGGGTGAGGTGACGACTACAAACGTCTTTCTACGTTTGCATGCGTACGGATAATATCCGGTGTTTCGGGAAGCAAGGAAAGTTCCCCGGTCTTCGTCTTGTATCGCTCGCGACTGAGTGTGCTGTACATTCGTGAAAAGTCAGATAATCGAAAACGCAAGCAGCGCATTCGGTCCCGGCGTGATGGCATGAAATGAAGCTGCTCAATCGAAACCGAATCTGAGTGGCCAAATAGTTCCCAGAGTGCACTGCGTGGTATTTCGCCGCGATGGGGCGCCTCGGTTGTGGAAGTCATCATAGTCATGCGCTGGGGTTTGCAAAGAATAAAGCACCGGTTGAGATCTAGGCTTTATTAGGGTTCGGCTATTCTCATCTTTGATTGAACACGAGCCAACACGAATGTTCGGCGATGCTGATTGCCAAGAACCCGAGCACTCGGCCACGGCCCCTCGATCCGCTCCGTGAGCGGATCGAGGGGCCGTGACTCGGCTCAGGCTCATGACAGCCGAGTACGTCACGGTGTCGCATGACTCGTGGTGAAAAGTCGTGATGGCTAATGCCCCTGAATAAAAAGGGCAGCGACATCTTCTCCCTCCTCCTCTCACGCAAACAGCTTTTATTTTTATGTGTTGTTTTTTTACACCCGCGCGTCGACGGCAGCGCCGCCTGGTTTGGCCCAAGGTAGCAGGCGTCATTCTTCAAAGGATGTCGCTACTTTTCTGTGTAAATGGGCTTTAGTGATGGCATGTGACGTCACGGTGTCAACAACGCTAATACATCTATATTCCGTTGCAACTCAAGAAGGTAGGGCGAGGAAGAAGAAGGCCGGGGAGGAAGAAGCAGACGAAACGTTAAAGGGAGGGGAAATTTACGTTCTGAATCGACTAGGACGCGGTGAGTAATGCGACTACGCCACGGGGCCACGTAACGTGACATTATTTTACAGCATATTTTGAAACCATGACGTCACGTGACCACGTGACACACGATTAATCGTAGTGCCAATACAAAAGCGCCACGAAAACCCACAATTTCTTATACATTGCAATTCGGTTTATGACAATTTGATCACTCCATAGAAATGCAGCTGCAAATTTTTACTTCTCAAACACTCATTTTGTAATAAAAAAAAATTACCGTGAACCGTTTTGAACCGGTTACCGTTATATTTCTTCCGGTTCAGTTCCGGTTCAGTTCCAAGATGGCGGCGAAGATTTCGGTTCGGTTCAGTTCCGGTTCGGCTAAAAATAACGGTTCTGTTCCGGTTTTCGGTTCGGTTCGGTTCCGGTTCGACACTCTGATATTAGCCCATAACAACGTTGTGTTGTTCTTTTCTCATCCATTTGAAAAAAAGTAGCAAAAATATGTATGCTGAAAATGTTTCTTTTTTTTTTGTAGCTTCTGGTTCAGACAATTTTTGTATGATGTATTTCACAACAAATCCAGCCCCTAGCCTAATATTTATGGAACAAGTAAAATGTCCAAAATGTTTATGAATAATTAAAGGAAAACTGAAGCAGTTCTGTATTTGAGAGAAAAAAAAAACATTTAAAGGGGCCCTGAAGTGCGGTCTGAGACGCTTATTTTATGGTCATAACTCACTGTACCAGCACTAAGCACCCTAAAAAAACAAAAAAAAAAACCTGAAATTACATTTATGCGTGGCCGACTCGCATAGTAAAAAAAAAAGTGATAAGCTTTCCCGACATTTACCGTTGGCGCAGAACAACAGATGGCGCTGCCAAACCTTCCTGAATATGTTCGAGGGACGGACGGCGCTTGTAATCCACTCGCGAGCGATTCTTAGGACTCGTAGATTAAGTTATTACAATGAAAAGAGGATCCAGTGTACTGCCTTCTTAAATCGCCTTTATTCGGCCTTCAGGACTACGAATATCAACATTATATTTCAGATTGATATTCCAAGCAGCAACAACAGCGCTCTTAAAGTAGCGCCGAAGCCCCTTACCTTTGAGTTCGGTGCGAGGAGGCAATCATGACGTATTAAATAGAGATCTAAACACTTCCGCGCTTTCCGCAAGCTTGTGAGGCGTTCCCTCACAAGCGGCACGTGCAAAACAGTCGAAAATTCTGGGTTTGACGTCACACCCAGCGGTCGGTTTTTAGTTTTTCTCGCGTCTATAGTGATAAGTTCGGGTCAAATCCTAGTGATATTCAAATTCACCGAACAAAAACACGCTAGAATTCACCTATTTCTTCACAAGAACATCTCGAAACAAAATTTCAAAAGAACATCTTCAACTTCCTTTTTGTAAGGCGGGTTACATTCGTTAGACCCGCGCTATTGAATACAGTTCACGTGTAATACCTCGGGGAAAAAATCTATTGCACACTGTCAATGAGGAAATATATCGTGATTACAAACTATACACGCGACCTCGCCGGTTGCAGTGAATACCAGAATGTCTGCAAAATCACTGTCCTTTATTTAGTCTCCTACTGCACCACATAAACTGAAAACAAAATAATCGCTATATTCGAAACCTGGCGTGATGAAACCACTTCTCTGGAAGCCAGTGTGTGTACTTGCTAGCACTCTTCAACCGTGGTTTCACTTTTCTGAAAACACGCGGCAATATCAAGTCGTCGGGTGGTTTTCGCTCGCGTAAAACTCTAAAATATTCAAGGTTAGTATTTGTTTTAGTACCGCAAGCAGTCGAACAAGATGGAGCACTGCGAAAGATCGGGATCCTTGCAGTCATGTGACAGAGCACACGCGGTCTGCATGCTTGTCAGCACCAACTCCAGCTTTCTTGCAGCTTCGCAGTTCAAGCCTTATGCAGCGCGAGACGCCCCAAGCTCCCTGGCTACCTCTTGCGCACCAGCATTACAACAGAAAGAAGAAAAACAAACGAACGTTTTAGTTGGTTCAAATAGCTCGATAGGTTAACATAAACTAGCAAAAAAAAAAAAAAAACGCGCGTATCTCTGAAAATTGAACATGCAAAAATGAAAGGTAATACAGACTAATGTCCTCTAATACGGCAAACCGCTCAATTTTTTTCTTTTTTTAAGTAAAAACATTCTACATGCATGACGATGTACATTCGGCGAAAATATCATCGTACGTTTAGATAACCTACTGAATGCATCGTGGGTAACCTTACCGAAAGACATCTCTATTTTTCTCCTTTTCTACCTGCTTCTGGATAGAAACCGTGACAAAATAGTTCCTGTCATGCTCTGCACGACTAGTCTCACAGACGTTTCGTGATTATATCTTCCGCTTTTCTTTCGAAGCTGTAGCTTCTAGGGTTCCCTGGATAATATTACACCTATAATGGTAAACAGACGCTTAAAATATTCCCAAGATATGCGACGGCTGGAAGAATTATGTCGGAAGTGTTTTCTACCTGCCACGGATTATAGTAGTGTTGATCAGGCTTATTCACATAACTCGATTACGCTACAAAAACATATTTTTTATTATATGCAGTACAAACTCGCACTTTGCATATTAATATTATTATTTTATTTAAAGGTACTGTCAACCCTTCTTGGGGTCATTACAAGAGAGAGAATACAAAATTACATGAAAAATCTAACATCAATGTTTCAATTACAAAACAAATCGGTCGCGTGGTTACACAGTCCTTGAAAACAAAAGTTCTGCAAATCGTACAAAATCAATTGTAGCAGTTAACAAAAAAACAAAAAACATGCGCACGTGAAAAATTTTTGCACGCAAGTTTGCAGCAAGTGTCATTCAATGCTAGTCCCAAAAATAACTAATTGTTCAAGTGCCCCAGTCTGTTCATTATTTCTACGAAGGAAGCCGAATTTACAATGTCTGGTGGGAGTAGGTTTCACTCTTTTATCGTCTTAGCAAAAAAGGGAACAATAAAATACATTAGTTCTGCTTTGAAATGGTTGGATCAATTTGCCCTGGCTATTTCTTAGTGAAGAAGTTAATCGAGACTTTAAATACTGGGTAAAATCAATGCTAAAAAAACCGTGGTACAGCATGAAAATGTATTTTAATAAAGCACTCTTACGCCGATCAGAAAGCAACGCTAGCCCAAGTTGTTGCGACATAGCACTAACAGAGTCAGTTCCTTTATATCTACTTTGTATGTAACGAGCTGCAATTATTTGTACCTCTTCTACCTTTTGAATGTGCTTTATTTTATGTAGGTTCTATATTGCACTTGAGTAGTCTAGTACCGGTCGTATGATAGTTTTATATACCAAGAGCCTAGCTCTCGGAATTCCATGTTTAAAGTTCTTTTTTTAAATATCCCAGCGTAGGTTTTGCAGAACAGCAGATGTTGTCGATATGTTTGGCTCATTTTAGATTATTTTCAATTGTTACACCCAGATATTTGTGTGAGGTCACCTTTTTTCAGGGAAAACCATTCACTGTGCATATGTAAGGTAACTTATTTTTCTTATTTAAAAGTTGTAGTGGTACGATGTTATCAGTATTAATCACCATTCCCCATTCCCGGCACCAAGACCCGATTTTTCGTACCGAAATTTGTAGCTTATCTTAGTCCTCCCCAGTTTTAATATCCGCGTAAAAAAGACAATCGTCCACAAATAACCGCACTACTATAAGACCGTCAATGCTTTGACCATTGCCATTTATATATATTAAAAATAAAACCGGGCCCTGTGGGACATGCGACGTTATTGACAGAATCGACAAATTGTGTTCTTCCCTTCAGATAAGCTGGTATTTAGTCAACCAATTGTGAACTTTCCCCAATATTATTAATTTTAAATGTGAGACTACTGCGCGGAACTCGGCCAAAAACTTTTGACATATCTAGAAAGACTGCGCCTGTCTGTCCCCCTCATCGACAGATTTGCAAAAAACTTGAACTCATTCACTTAGCCGAGTAACAGAGGAAAGTTTTCGTCGAAAACCTTGCTGATATTTGTAGAGAAGGTTACTGTTTTTCATATAGTCGTATAAAGATTTCGACACCACATGCTCCATTATTTTACAACAAGTGCTTGTTAGAGATATGGGTCTGTTTGTAGGAGACGGTTTATTTCCAGCTTTAAAAACAGGCACGACCTTAGCGCAGCGCCAGTCGAAAGGAACCGCACTTTGTGATAAAAAGGCTCGGAATATTAGCGTTAAATATTTCGAGACCCACTCGGCGTATCGTTTTTAGAAATGCGTTGGCTCTTCCAGACTTCTTAACTTCGATATCTAACAAAGGAGAAAAAACGCCTTTTACAGAAATTGAAATGTCTGCCATGGTACATTCGTATTATGTAGCAGAAATGCTTGCATTGTCATCAACAAGAGCACTGAGCGCATTATCAAAAAACACAGGCTGCAAAAAAATTATTAAACACGCTAGCTACAATCTTTAGATTATCAACAACTTGAGCATCAGCTTCAGGAATAGCGAAAGTGGTTATCGCAGGGATAGATAGCGCAAAAACCGTTTCGGCTTCTGATTTCATAAAACTTTGCATAGTCACAGAAAAGAAATGGCTCGTCGAAGCGCCTAAGCGGTCCTTCAATAACCCGGAAAGACGCGACACTTCTTGTTTATTTTGGTTTCTTTTTGCGCTTTCACTTCACCTGCTGTTTTAAATGCAGGATGTCCCCTGTAACCCATATAGTGGCCTTTCTTTCTGAATCGTTTTAGGGAAACGTATTGTTGAATACAATGATTTACTATTCGTTTAAAATCCTCCCACATTTCATTCACCGACCTAGAACGGTCAAAATCGGAAAAAGCAACATCAAGGTAGTCTGAAATATCAACGTCACTTGCACGCTCAAAAATCCTCACAAACTTTTCCGGGTGTTTTTCTTTGTTGATGGCTCATCCAGGCTCAGGTTGCATGTCAAAGAGACTAGGTCATAATCTGATAGCCCGTTGCATAAGAAAACATCATAGTTCGAAAGCTCTTTAATTACAAATATCAGATACAGGACAGTGGAAACAGATTTTGCCAAGGCTAGAACTTTGACTGACGACTTGAGCAAAATCAAAATTGAAGGCAAAGTCCAAATGGATTTCAGAGTGTCCTGCGAAGCTAAATCCCGGTGATAATTCATCCCAGCGAATCCCTGGGAGGTTAAAATCGCCTGCTATTATTACATTTTGTTTTGTGTTTTATATTAATTTCAACGTAATCATAGATATTCTTCATGAACTATATGTGTGCACCAGGTGGACGATAACGCCAGCAATGGTAATAAAGTTGTTATACCATTTCAACTGACAATAACGCCTTCCATGCTCAGGTATTTGATTCAACAAAGGTTATATTCAATGTGATGCTTAACAAGAATCGCCACTCCCCCGCCACGTGATCCTCGGTCTTTCCGAAATATTTTATAACATTGCGGTGTAACCTAGTATCAGTGACAACAACAACGTATGTCGGGACTGTGTGATAAAAAAACGTGCTAAAAATGATCAACTTTCTTAAGCAAGCTACGAGCGTTTAGATTTACTAACTAGAAGTCACGCCTTGGGGGAGCCTTGAGCTGCCACGTAGAAACGCGGTCTATTTTGTTTGGAATTCGTTAGCGAGGGTTGTTGGTCGAGTCCCAGCGATACATCATCCCGTCGTCCTGTATATCTTATCGTTGAGTAGCCGAACTCTGGAACCTCTGTCTTCATCTGGTTTAGCGCTTTCCCACAAAAGGTTTCTTATCTCTAGTGTGTTTTTAGAATAGTCGCCTGAAACAGTTATTTTTGTACCCTTGAGCTTAGAACAGTTCCGTAGCACCTGCATTTTTCCGGTATAGCGAAAGAGCTTGATAATCATCGATCTAGCGCAGTTTTCACGTTCAGTTCGCAGCCTGTGAATACGCTCAACAGTTTGTACTCGTACGCCCAGTTTTTTTGAGAACCAGTTTTCCAATCAGCATCTCCGTCAAGTCTCTTTCGTTCTCGTTTATCTTCTCAGGAATACCGAAAACGATCAGGTTATTCCTTCCGGTTCTATCTTCTAGTTTCGACCAGTTTCTCTTGTATTTATTTTACGGTGTTCTGTAAAGCAATGACAGCGTTTTCGCATACTTTGATTGATTGGTAGCCTTCGTCCAGTTCCTGTATCCCCTCGGAAAGTTTCTCAAATCAGTCCTCCAGTCGAGCTTGATTTCCCTTTACTTCCTTACTTCCATTCGTTATGACTACCAGTCCATCCAGGAATTTTTGAAGGGTTTATTCCCTAATCATTGGTGTGTGGTTTAGCTCCACGTCACCAGACAGGACCAATAGGAGCATGTTAAAACATTTTCTGATTTCACTCCAAAGCACCTGAGGGCACGGCACGACAACAATTAATCTATTGCCTGCCTTCAAGCTTCCGTCATGGTGGTACACACTAACCTGATTCACAACGAACAGAAGAGGCATATCAGCTGTGTTCTTGGCGGTGCTGCCGTGCCCTCTGAAGAAAGCGGTGCTGGGAGCATCGCTTATGTACACGTTGGGAGACGGTGGCGTCGATGGAAGTGACGTCGCTTCCGTCCCAGGTCAGTGAAGTACTTCCGGCTGATGCAGCACGTGCGGAAATCTTGCGATCGCCGCGGCGTCGGTGAGCGAATCTGATGCAGCCGTCAGCACATTTCACAGCAGCACCTGATTCACAACGAAAACAAGAGGCATATCAGTTGTGTTCTTGGCGGTGGCGTCGTGACCTCTCTGATGACATCGATATTTGTATTATGTTCGCAAACTTGTTATCCTTGTTTCCTTTCTCAATATAATTTATTCTAAATCTTCGGTTGTGATGGCCTTCCCGTCATTCACTTACCCGGGAATCCCCTTCCCCCGGTCCCGGATTTCGAAGCACATGTGTTTTGCAATGGCGGCGCTAACAACACGTGTTCAATGCACGAGCGAAGTTAATCATGATGTGAAATATGCGTGTCGATAAGCGATGTGCATCAGCGAAGCCGCTTGGCCACTTGCTTCTTCATCGAAATTCTCGTGAACGGTGTCTAAGTAATCCTCAACTTTCGGCCTCTTCTGCGGGGGTCTGAAAAGGCAGTCGGATTCATGCGGGACATACAAACAATCTTCGTCGTCGCTGCTACTCGAGCCGCTGCTGCTGGAGGAGCTGCTCGAGCAAACTTGACGACGAACTGTCATCAAGCAGCAGCAGCAGTAGAGCGGACGGCACTTCGCGAGCGACCATTGCGAATTCTTACGAGGCGAGATGCTGCCCGGCGAGAAAGGAAGTCACGTGTACGAGCCGAGGGTTGGCCAGTAGTGTTACGGAATGGGCACCCCATTCCATTCCATTTTCATTCCGGGTAATTGTACTTTCCGACCATTCCATTCCTTTCAACTTCTCGGAATGGAGACACTGGGCCCATTCCCACTCCTTTAATGGCTGAACTCCACCATTCCATTCCTCTAATTCCTAAACGTGAAAAAAGAGCTATTGATGGCCGTATTCTGTTACTAACAATAAAGCAGCATAAAGCTGCTGACATCAAGCGCGGAGACGACTGCAAAAATATGCAAAAGCTACCTAAAAAAGCACTCATTCTACTAAGCCGAAGGGTGGTCGCAGAAATCGGTTTGTGGCACTTAGTAGAGAGTTTTAGAATAACGTACGCAATTTTAGCGCACGCTAGCGCTAAAATTAGCGCTTGAGTTAGCGCACGCTACGCAAGAGAGTTTTAGAATAGCGTTTCTCCGTCGCGACGCAAAAGCCCAAGCATCTCGTGCTGGCAACACCACCGAGATAGTCACAATTTTTATTTCACAAACGAAATGCTGTAACTTGAGACAAAAATAGTTTTTTTGGGGGTCCAGAGTAAAATTTTAGATTTGTTTAAACATGAGAATGCGACGCGAGCGGTCGACCGGTCGTGCCCGCTTGCGTTGCCTCGGCAAGAGGTGTCTCGTGTATACTGACCTTCGCACACCGTACCATCGCCTAGAAATGTTCGCGCGTCGCAAACATCAAGTTGCCGGTGATCATTGCCTACCTTACTGGGTTTTCCAAACCGAGTGCGATTTTGTCTTGTATTGAAAATCGCAGTCGCGAGGATGCCGCCGACTTCGCGCTCATGACGCCGCCAAAGCTTCCGCAGCCATTGCCCTGGAAGCCTCCATTTTTTAACTCTGCTCGTCCTGGCTTTGGTCAACTTCTTATTATGAATCCACTTTGGAGGAGCGCAAAGAGTCTTTGCGTACGCACGTATTTTCCTAAAAATAGCGTACGCGAAAATAGCGCACGTAAAGCGCAAAACATGGTTAGCGTTAGGCGCATGCGCAGTGGCGACGACGCTATTCTTTGCGTAGGCAAAGATTTAGCGTGCGCTATTTTAAAACTCCCTAGTGTCACTGTAGACATCAATCGCGCGATCAAGTGTAAAAAGTTTGCGAGTCACAACAGACGCTAAAATTAAAACCACTCACTTGCTTCGCAAACGGACCGTTTACCGTCAGCAGATATATGGCTAGCGCGTTGTTTGTTTGATAGGGCCTTAAAAATGTCTAACGTGGCGCAAGAAGCTATCAATTGCTCTCGGCTTCAAGTACATGCGCAAAAGCACCACTAGTGCGCTGTAGAAGCGATGCAGAGTATATATGTGCCCCAAATCTCCACGCATTCCGTCAAGAACAGAACACCGCTGACGAAGTGCAAACGGTACACGGCGCCAGGACCAGCGACTGTAGCACCATATTATGGACTCTGCCTTATGTTAGCTTTCACCTAGGTTTGAGAGAGTTAATTCAAGTCTCATGGTAATGTTTAAACAAAACTGATTTAAAACTTTAGGATGAATACAAAATTTGAAGGAATGCATATACTGACACCCTCGGGGGACGCCTGGTGCTGGCACACCCGCACACACCAATTTCTCCCGCTCGACTCCGCTTTTTCTCCCGTCCTCCCTCTGGTCCCCTTTTCACCTCGATGCGTCGGGTGTCGCCCGCGCCGTCCGGTCCGCCTCGCCGATGGGTTCTCGCCGCGGGGCGCCGACATTCCAACCCCGTCCTGGACATGTTTCCGCGAAAACGGGGGAACGCACACACCAAAACACAAACGCACAAAACAATTTACGACCCCGGGGACTCTCAGGCTTCGGGGAGGGGTCCCGTTGGCCTGGAAACCCTCAAGTAGCAGGCCAACACTCGCCAACGGAAATAGATGAGTTTGCGGAATACACATACAGGACAAGCCGCCGCCTACAGTGCGGCTCCTGTGGAATCAGCTCTGCAGCTTCTTCTACTCGGACGGCGGACCAGCGGGGCTCTTGCGCCGATGGCCATCGGTGACTGCGAACTCCCTTCAATAATCCCATCGCACGGTCGCGCTTTAGAGCGTTTGGCGACGTTTCGCAGCGCCCCATGGTGAAGCGGCCGTCGACCGCTCTCGGGCGCGGCTCTGTGAATGTTACCATTATTATTATTTCTTTTTGCCGCTGCGGATGCTTTAAAGCAAGAGCAGCCATGTCTGGCATTAAATAAAGACGTTTTTCAACTCAACATTGGTGAAGCAGAAGATACATAGCAAAGCAAACGCGGCGAATACATGCGGGCGCAAACACTAAGAACGTAAACTTTTACGTTTGTTGTACGGTTCTTGCGATTTCTTAATACATTCATTCCAATGCTTTATTTGTGTAACACGTAAAGACTAGAATATCAGCTGGATTAAAAGCAGGGAGTCGAACCGGTCACTATTCCGTTTCGGTTCGGGTTCTGGTTCAGTAGCTTTGCATTTTGTTCCGATTCGGTACTGGTTTAATAATGCTTTTGAAATAACGGTTCGGTTACCGGTTCCACCAAGCGTGAACATATTCAAAACGGTTCTTAAAGAAAGAATCCACAGCTCTCAGTCGTTAACAAAAAAAGGTGAGTTCAAGAAGGCGTCATCTTCATTACGAAAAAACAAATTAAATCACCAGAAACCGTGCTGCGTAAACGAGGACAACAAAACAAATATACAAAAATTTCGTTCTGGGATTTTATATTTTTTTTATACAAACACCTTTCTATGAAAATTTTGGGGATATACAGGTGCTTGGAAGCTACCAAGTACAGTCTCACATGTGAATTTAATCAGCCAGCGCCGCACAGTCACACCGTGCCGGTAGTTTCCACAGTATTCGCAAACAGCTCACAAAACAAAAATAGTCGTTAGTTGTTGAGACAGCAGGATTTTGGTCTGCCAGGATATGGTGACATCGTTACCCAATGTAGATGAGAAATTTATCCAGTGCAGTACGACTGATAGCCTGGGGATTTGGGGGACTTTACGGGCTCCAGCAGTACTGATACACGACCGCACGCCGGTACGATGCTCATCCAGATCGAAACGGTAACCTACCCACGCAGCACCCTCACACAGCTTGCTCGATCGACTGAGTTGTAAAGGGAGAAGAGGATAAAGACAGCGAACGCCAATCGAAAGAAGATGAAAACAAAACAAACAAACAAATGACAAAAAATGCAACGGGCGACTAGCTGTTTCTAGAAAACGCGCACACACATACACACAAAAAAATCTTCAAGCAGCGTGCAGGGCATTGGGTTTACTGGTGAGCGGCGCTGCAGTGTCGCGCTCGTCGCGGCTTCGCATAATGGCGCCTACAGATTTCGTCACAGCGGAACAAACGCGCCGAAAACGTTCGACTCTTTTTGTTTTATTTTGATGTTTATGTTCGCTTTCCGTTTCCTTGATGAATATTGCTTAGCAGCAAGAAAAGCACACACACACACACACACACACACACACACACATATAAAATAGCTCATGCCTTTCGGCGTAGGCAGATATATTCTGTTCCACTGCTATGGACGCTACGACCTAGACGAGGCAATCCATATAGTTCACAGCTTGCCTCGTGACTTCGCGCTCCCTGCGTCACTCCGCCCTACCGGAATGACATGTGCCAGCCTCCGAGCTATTAATTGGCTGCGGTGGTTCGTAGCGTCGCTTGCCGTCCATCATAAGGTGAAACAAAGTACAGAAGTGTACGCCTCCTCGCCGACGACAATTTGTGCTGCAAATTGATGTTGTCTCCATGTCGTCGCTGTCCTTTGTTTAGTCAAAACTTAGCCGCTGGCGCCACCATCGCGAATATTTAGTTAACTTCGCGCCACAAACCTCACATTTTAGTACGCCAAACCGTTTCCAATGATTAGGTAAGAGCCACATGAAAGTACGGTTCCGGTCTGGCTCGGGTTCAATGTCAAGATCAAAATCTTGACTGTCGATTACAGTTTTGTTCCGTTGTTCGGTTCATTAAAAAAAACAGTTTTGCTCCGGTTTTCCGTTCGAGTTCGGTTCGACGCCGTGCTTAAATGCTACATGCTAATCGCGCATGTATAAGAACAACCGCTTTGCAGTGGCGTAACCAGAATTGTTTTCAGTGTGTGTGTGCATGTGCGTGCGTGCGTGTGTCTGTGTGTGCGTGCGTGTGTGTGCGTGCGTGCGTGCGTGCATGCGTGCGTGCGTGTATGTGTGTGTGTGTGTGCGTGTGTCGTGTCGTGTGTGTGCGTGCGTCATGCGTGTGTGCATGCGTGTGTGCGTGTGTGCGTGCGTGAGGGCGGCGCGAGAGAGTGTGCGGTATGCGAGGGAGAGAGGGGCAAAATGTGTGTGTATTATAGGGCCGGTTGGATTTCGGGAACGTAGGGGGGGGGGATGCCCCATAAGCTCTCCACCCTGGCTACGCCACTGCCGCTTTGTTGGGTTTCGCGGTGCCAGGAAGGACGCCTTGTCTTTCTACAACTATTTAGTTTTGGTTTGCTTCACTGAGGACGCTCCATTTTCATCCTCAAAGGAGGGTAAACCAGTGAGACAATTAAGCCTTCAGCGATTTCCAGGGCAATGATGCTGTTTCATCCAATTACCATGCTCTAGCGAATATGTCCAACAGCCCGTAGGCCCTTGACGATAATCGACACAGCTCGCATCAAAACCGAGTCCATTCCATTCCCACTCCATTCCGGGCAAAAGGCATCTAATTCCATTCCGTTTAATTTCCTCCATTCCCTGCCGCCATTCCATTCCTACCCCATTCCGCGGTCGCGAAAATGCGGAAGTCGATTCCCGAATCATTCCAATTCCGGAGCAACCAGCAACACCGCTGGCCAGGCTGGCTTCCGGTCAGAATCCACTGACATCGATCTAGCGACTTTTCTCGGATCGTGATCGAGATCTGGAGTGGAGCTGATCCGAAACGACGCGTGGATCACGTCCGTCTCGGTCTCGATCGCGCACTGAAATGAGGCGCGCTCCAAAAAGTGGATACCTGTGCGCTTCAAAACGAACCAAAGAATTTGCCTAAAGTTATATAAAGGTTCTCAAATGTTCGCCGAGAACGACAACGCACCTCGAAATCGTCTGAGACTTTCCGTCACGTACAATTGCAAACTCGGCACACGGGCTCCAGTTTTCGCCTGCCTCAGTGTCCCTTCCCGACAAAAATGCTAACGTACGAACGCCAAACCCACTCTACAGCAGGGGCGCTGCTCGCCCTCCATCCCGTCGTACCTAACACAGACATTCCAACTGCGGCAAGACTCTCGGCCCCCTCCCCCTTTCCTCCTGTACGCCGACGCTGTTTTGAAAAACCCGACGTGATCACGAGGAGTGCGCTCTCCGCCTCCCCATCGTTCCTGGTACATCCACGTATATCCTCCAGAAATACTCTCCGTCGTGCCCACGCTGTGGCCAGCGCACCCTCCTCGCCTCCCCACTGCCGCACCAGGATTCATTCTCGTGGGACAGAGGTGGCCAAATTACTCATTTATTGTAATTACATTATATCACTAATTACTTTTTAAAAACGACTAAAATGTAATTAAATTACATTACAAACTACCACTACGCGAAAGTAATGAATTACAATTACGAATAACCGCATAAAAGTAATTAAATTGCTTTCAAATTACTGTTTCATATATTTTAAAGGAGGAGCTAAACAAAAGAAAGAACTCACTTTGCCTTGCATTTGCGAAGTAACAACCGTCAACCCCACACCAAGCCCGTGGGCAAAACCAGACAGATAAGGCGCAACAAGATGCCCTCCAAACCGAAGCGACTGACCTTGGGTCTGTCTGTGTTGTGGCTTGGTGTTTTTTCCGTAATACCAACTGCGGACGCTGTCGATCTCCGGATGCGCCTGGGTTCGGATTGCCTGGCTATTGATTATTCCTGTGAGCTGTGTGTTCTTTGTGTGAACTTTGGGGCAAGATAATATCCAAGGGACAAAAGCCACGTTTGGGGAAGCCTATTCTTGGTCCCAGCAACACAAGCCAAGCAGGATGTAGGTGGCACGAACCTCTAGTCCGACCTAGAGTGCCTGCAAGCAACGCGGACATATAGGCACCCAGTCCGACCGTCACACGAACCAGAGGCCACAAACAAAGACCACAGTTGTTGTTTCTTTTTCGTTATTTCTTTAAATAAGTTTTTTAGCAAATTTAACACACTGCTTTTTTTATTATTTCCGGGCAAATTAAAAAACATGCCTAAAATATCCAAAAAGTAATTAATTTTAATTTCAGTTACCGCCACAAGGGTAATTCATGACATGACTAAATTACCTGCATCAATAAGTAACGAGATACATTACAAATTACTCTCAAAAGTAATTTAATTACTCTAATTCAATTCCAGTAATTTAATTACTGCCACCTCTGTCGTGTGCTCTCCGTGCCTCTAAAGCACAGCTCGCCTACGTACTGTACTTTCGCTTCTCTCACCACAGCCGCGGACATGGCGCCCCTCACTCGCTTTCTAATACTGAACCACGCAAGCGTCGCACTGCGTCCGAGAAGCAGGCATGACAGGCGCGCCGTCCTGAACAGAGTTGGCGAAGGTCCGCAAAAGCACGAAAGTATCAAAGCACACAGGACCCCGACTTCCACACGGGTGGGCCTTTCCACAACGCACCAGCTACCGCAATCGCAGCACACTTTGTGTGGTGATTCGCATTTTTTGTTGCTTTAGTTGTTATGTTTTTTTTTCTGGGCTATAACCGCGAATCACAAAGCGCAATAAAACCTGACCAATCCTGCGGCCGCGCGATTGTAGTCTGTGCCAATCATCACGCTGCAGATTTCTTCAGCGAGGACCCATCCAATCGGTTGAAAGAGGACGCGTTTTTTTTTCATAAACAGCTCACACCTATGGTGACAGTGCAGTGGCAACTACGTGCTTGTTGAACCAGTCATACATCTACCTCTCACCACGCGCTCCCGGTCCCACCCATAGCCACGTGCAGAGGGTGGGGTCAGGTGATGAAAGGGAGGCAGCTGATTGGTCCCGCGAACGCGTAGCTACCACTTCACTGTCAGCTTGGAAGTGAACGGCACGCTGTTATAAACATCACGGCAACGCTATTGAACGAATCTCCCGAGCCAAAAAAATATCCGGTAGGTCGTAACTTCTAGAGTTTACCGTTCCTAAATTGTCCCGGCCGGAAACGAGGTTTTGGCGTCAGCGTCTTTATGCTCCGATATCCACAAACTGCAGAACGATCGGATCGGACTTGCTCAGTGGTTGTTCGACCTCTAAAAGCCCGAACCACATAGGGCGTATTTGCGACGTATTTACGGGCGTTTTGGCGGGCGTATTCCCGACGTACAGCGGGCGTCGGGACGAGCGCTTCCTCGGTCGGCGTAAATACGCGCGTATTCGGCGATCCGACCGAGACAGATCTCGGCGCTTCGGCGTATTTCGGCGTGGCGTATCCGGAAGCGTACGGCGCGGTGCCGGCCAATCAGCTCCCGAGTTGAGAGCCAGAAGTTGCTCGAGAATCGGCTTGCCTAGCTATGCGGCCGGCTGGCTGGCTTGACTCAGCCGCCGAAATGGGAGCTCGCTTGTTGCGTTCGCCGGTTTATTGGCGAACTGTACGAAATCGCTATATCTCTTTGGAACGAGCGATGAACGACTAAGACAGAAGAAAATACTATCTATGTTGGGGGCGATGTGAATAAATTACAAAAAGAAGGGTTTTGAGCAGAGATCGCGGCCGTCCTCCTGCCGGGAGTTTTTGGCAACTTGACGTTTCCAACGAACATTTATGAAACAGGTGTTAGAAAATTAGGCTTTGGTTGCTGATTAACATTCAGTTATTTCTGTCTCTTTGCGGAACGTAATATTATAGCAGCCGATCTACATTTTGTCTCGTTTCATGAAAGGCGCGAGTCGGGCTACACTGCACCAAACGCCGAGGAGACGTCGACGAAAAGCGCCGTGTGTGGTTTGGCGACCTTCCCCTCTTCCCTTCTGTGAAAAAAGCGCCCGCCAAATCGCGTGATTACGCCCGCTGAAACGCGCGTAAATTCGTCGAGAATACGCCCTATGTGGGTCGGCCTCTAACTCTCACACATCACAGCGCTGGGCGTAAACGCGGAAAGCATAGAGGAAAACAGTTTATTTGGTCAGGTTTTCATGTTTACACAGGTTGTATGTTGTCAGCCTTATAACTGGAAAGGGCTCATTAAGAAACTTCAAATGTTTTGTTATAACCATAGTGAAAACATGATTTTTTCGGCTCTTTCGAAATAAAAAAAAATAGTGGATGTAGTCAAGTTATTTGAATTACAAAAAATACCTAACGCGACGGCGCACGTCGTGGATTAATGTGATGTTCCTTTGAAAGCGTGTTTGGTCGAGGTTCCCAGGTACGACTCAATCTGAAACCGTGACATTGGGGTCACCATTAAATATATCGTGGAAAAAAAGAGGAACATCCGGCTTTCATGACAAATTGAAGTGAACTGTTTTATGTGTAGTTGGCCAAGCATTCTTGAATGAATCGGGACATTTTAAGGATATACTTGATTAAAAAAATGTAAGCCGTCTACAACTTCCTGTAAAGCCGGATTAGAGCGCAGCTTTTGAGGAGGAGGATATAAGGGTACTGAGTGGATAGGTGACTCCCTGAGGTCACGTGACCTCAGGGGGGGGGGTTACGTGAGGGTAACACACATAAGCCTCGTGACCCTCGTGAGGGTAATCCTCGTGACCCTCGTGAGAGTAACCTCGAGACCCTCATGAGGGTAACCCTTTTGAGGGTAACTAACCCTCGCAGCCCTCGTGAGGGTAACGCTCGTGACCCTCGTGAGGGTAACCTTCGTGATCCTCTTGACGGTAACCCTCGTAACCCTCATGAGAGTAACGCTCGTAACCCTCGAAACCCTCAAGAGGGTAACCCTCGTGACGTCATTATGAAAAACTACCCATAATGCAACCCGCGCGTTGCATGCCGCCTTCGCGTTGCATGCAACTCACGCGTCGCGTGCAACATGCGCGTTGCATGCAACGTGTTGCATGCAAGATTTGCGTGCGCGCTGCATGCGAGTTGCATGCAACGCGCGGGTTGCATACAACGCGCATGCAACGCGCGGTTACGCCACTTGCATGCAACGCGTTGTATGCAACGTTTGCATGCGTGTTGCATGCAACGCTTGGTTACGGCGACGGCGACGGCGACAGCGACGCCGCTCAAGCCAGAAACGGGCGCCTAAGAGCTGCGCTCCAAAAGAGCAGCACACATTTAGCATGTGTGCTGATGAAGAAATCGAGCTAACTTTTTTTGTGTGTGATTTTGCGCTTGAGGGCAAGGTGTGTGCAGCGTTGACCGGTCTCTTTCAAGTGAGTCTACCAAATTACTAGGCCGGTTCATATAACGCTATTCTTTTCACAACGTGCCATCGGGGATTTATATGCCCCTCTTCCCTCTTTTTGGCAGATACGTGGTTATCCCTCCGTAAAACGAGAAGCAACAGATCAACAGGTTTCTTCGTTTCAGAACAGCACATGCAGAAAGTGTGATTATTGATTAGAATTGCCACATGCGAATACGTGAACATTATTTGCTCAGCGCGAATTGGGCATGGTCGCAGACACAACTTCTCGCCAACCCCAAGCCAGTAATATTTCCTAGCTGTAGTTGTGAGACAGACATCCTAAACCGAATCGGTTACTTAATTATAACAGTGTTTAATGACTTTCTTCAGTGAGACAGTACAGTAATGTCACGGCGCCGAGAACTAATCGAAGGATATAGTGGGTAGACCCAAACGAGACGCTGTCTGCTAGTCAGCAATGACTACATTTCCTTTTCTATGGCCTTCAGAAATCCGTCGATTAGAAATGCGAGAAGAAATTATTCGATGGATTCGTTGCTTTTGTCAACTAAAAGCTACGAGACGCTCTTCAACGAAAACAAGAGCTTTGAGGCCGAAACGTTTTTTACTACACCACGAAGAAAATGGCGACTGCAAAAGATGAGATTCGTCGCACAACTAATCATTCCTTCTCTCCTCTTCCTACTGTTTTTTCAAGCCCCATAAGACTCCATTTTGTTGACTTCCTCGTCGTATAGGTATTTGCAAGAGACGCTCCTGGGACCTTCCACTTTGGACGACGCTAGCGCCGCCCTTGTGTTAGGCGTGCTTGCGACATGCGAGCGTGCGTAAATTTACTAGTCGCCAAGCGAGCCCAACTCGGGGGCTTCTCTGGACTTCAAATTTTTTGAAGCACCCCATATATTATTCGCTTTATCGTATTCATGTATTATACACATAAGACACACAAAATATGAACGGTGCTATATCGCTCATTGAAAAAAAAAATTCTAACGAACAGATGAAGAAAACTATGACGGTTATGTGCTGTCACGGGTTCGGGTTCATAAAAAAAATTAATCCCTTTAACAAACAATTTTTTTTAATTTGAATATGACCGCTGACTAAGCGCTGGGTCTACGCCCCGGAGAACGGACTCTCTGTGTGGTGGCAGGAAACGAGAATGAGACGCTGTTGTTCTCATATAAGCAACAGTTTAATGCCGGCAATGTGAAAGAAAAAAAAACAATTTGTCCCGATAAACCACAATATGCCACGTTAGTGCGGCGCAACTTCGAACAGCACAGTATATTTCAAATACTTTACACGCATTGGTTTATATTCCTTGCAATACAAACAACAACAGCAAACGTCACTAGGCAGGTGAGGGGACGAACTTGAGTACATAGGTGTCTGGGACGACGCGGCCTCTTGCGTCACCAGTCGAGACGTAGAACGCGTGGCGGGCTTGGGTGCTCTTGGTGTCGAACAACACTCACCCACAAACACACCAGACACAGTCAGGAACTTCCCCGGACCCTAGGTCGGAGCCATCAACGTTTCCCTCTGTTCCGACGACACTACAGTGGCCTCGCCCAAACCGCCGATGCTTGCACCTCGGAGCCAGTCTTCGCTCACACTCTCTGTCCGACACTCCTCCTCTCGTCTGGTCCTCCCGTTATTCCGAGATTCCACTTTCCCAAGAGGAAGAACAAAAACACTAACCAATACAGAAAAAAAAAAGTAGAACACCTCTTGCAGCTGGCCAACCCCAGTGCTTCCGATCACCGCCCGCTACTTTTTTTTCTCTTCGTTTCAAATATTCTGGAACACGAAAAAAGAAGAAGAAAATCAATTTTAATCCAAGCTTGTCTCCTTGGCGCCCGTGCGGAAGAAAGATGGACAATGGCGAATGAACCCCGCGATCCACTCTCAAACGTAACAAAGTTGAAAAGACGAAGCAGTCGAATTCTGTGGCATGAGCCATCTGAGAAGTAAAGTATTGTTCACCATCTTGGCCATACATCACATTGATCGGCGCGTTCTTCATTGAGAGCATGCATATGTATCATATGGATATTTCATACGATAATATAGCATCTCTGGTGTAGGGGTACATATAATTTTTTTTTGGGTGGGGGCAGGGGGTTTCCGGTAGGGTGAAAAATAATTTTTGTCATTTTGTACGCAATTGAGGCCGCCATAAACTCCTAGATATTTTTATTACGTCTTGCTTTTCATCGCGAGTCAAGAAGCACTGGCGTCTGCTCTTGCTTGAATTGCTATATGGAACGCTGATGCGCATAAAACCAACATTGTGTCGCACACTTGGGGCCGGTTGAAGCATTTACGTCGAGTGCCTTAGTTATGGCTGCGTCACTACAACTACAGCGAATATTGCGTGACGCACATACAGGCTACTAGCAGGAGTGCAAACTCCGACAAAAATGTCAATCGATAGCACGAAAGCAGCTCCTCCACCGCCACCGTTTTAGCCATGCCTCCAAACCTCGGGGCGTGATGTCGTTTGTCGTTCTCTGTCACAACAGTAGGCGGAAAATCTGCTTTTAATATAACCAAATTTTTTCTTCTTTTTTTTACATATTAAAGTTGGAGACACAAATGGAAAGAAAGCGACACGCAGTGCAGGAACAACGTCTGCATCAACGCTACGCAGTCTTGCAGCGGGTACCGATCTGTCCAAATTTTTTTTTCTTGCGGCAATGATAAAAGCGGATGCCATTCTCGCCGAGAGACGGCAACAAAAATGTTTTATTTTAGATCATACGGACCGAGTAAACGTTCGGGAATGCTAGCACTAACCAATTCATTTTCCTGTGAAATTTCGCATTCCTCGTGTACAACTAGAAAAAAAAAGTACGCATTAGTAATAATTTGAACTGAAGCGTACATATATGATTTACGCAAAATGGAAATTTTTGAGATGATCGAGACCGTACGCGCTCAAAAAGCAGAAGCGTATACGGAGAAAACAAAAGCAGGGCCACATTGTTTATTCAGTCTTGAAGCCGCACTGCGATGTCGCCGCACTTGCTGACGGGTCTTTTCCTCTGGGTCCTGGTGTTTCATCAGTACGTCACGTGACAAGAATGTTAAAGCGAATAATACAATTCTACATGTAAGCTGAACCATCAGCGTAAACACAATGCCGCAGCTGATGCGCCAAGCTCCGGCGCCGTGTTAGTCGTTTGATTGCCCAACCCCATGTAATTGCGACCTGCATGCAATGCACATTTCTGAAAAATCAGAAGTCGACGGACGAAAAGGAGAACGAACACAACAAGTCTCAATTGAGACGTTTTTTTTTTGTCCCCTTTCTCGTCCATGGTCTTCGGTTTTTAAGAAATTGTGTAAGATAAACCAGCTCACTTAAGTCACGCCCTTGCCAGAGGCCGACAGTGCCGCATTTCCGCCACTCCACGCTGACCGAGGACTAGGCAGGGACCGCACTTGCAACCGTTCATATGAGCCTGGTTCATTGAGTACCTATGATTATTATCATCCATCCGGTGGCACTCCCCATTTGACAGCCAGCCTGTGACTGTCAGATAGGGTGGCAGATGGATTGGATGGCGAGCGACGGTCTTCGTCAGTAAGATCGCTGCCTTGAACCGACATGCATTTTCACCTTGCGGTCATAACATTTGCCTTCAGCAATGACTCAGATAACGCATGTCGTTTCAACCGTAGAGGTAAAAAAATAATCAGTGCCAACTCTGATTCTGACAATTCCGTTATCCGCCTCTGCGGCTTTCCAATACAGATATTGGTTGAAGAATATTTCTCAATTACTTTTATATAGGTGAAGGGCACGCATACATGCTGTGAGCTTTTTTTTTATTATAACGTTAAGCAAGAAGATAGAAGGTAGAGTCATACAAGAACAATTCAAAGACCTATTAGGAGTCCTCATAGCAAAACCTGACAGATGTTGTGGTCTTTACTTCTGCGTTTAGAAAGCTACTCATAATTGTTTGCTCAATCATAAGCATCATGTAAACAAGAGTATTTTATACTGCAATCACGCTAATTAACTCACATTATTTTAGTTGTTCATTTTTAGCTGATCAGAGTCTTCCAGATAACCAAGATGAACCTGTTTTTATCGAGCCCATGGTTATACTGCGTCCTGAGGCTAATGAAGAATACGGGCGAAAACTATGAGAGTAAGCGCTTTTTTTTATTTTAGAAAGCGCTTAGGCTGCAGGAACATCCGTGCAGTTTAAGCATCTACCAAAGGTTATTCAATTGATAGCGCTTGCAGCCCTTTCAGTAGTCTATGACAGGAGTAAGGTAAGGGGCGGATTCAATATAATTCAATGTGCAGTATACCACTAACACATATCACTATACAAAAATAAAGAGTAAAAATATTTTTAATTTTACTTACTGCCGCTCGAAAGTGCATTTCCCAAGCTCAGTGCATCTACCCTGTCCACTGCCATACATAACGCTCTAATGGCGGCATTACACAAATTCTACCAAAAGAAAATGTGAACGTCTTTAAAAACGTGAAGTCGAAAAGGGAAGTTTATTCTAAACAATTGTTAGTTTGTACGTCGCCTGTGACACACAAACGGATTTATTTAGTTGAATCTTGTTCTCCAATCACCGCTTTTAGAGTGATAATAATGGAGCTTCTTAGCCTGGCATCTAGGTGGGTCTGACAGTTGAAAATGATCTATTGTCCCGGCTATGATCCCACATTGGATGAGCTTTATTATTTAGACTCAATGAGACATCTAATGAACAGCATGATGAATTGTATTGAGTCGTGCATTTAATGAACAGCATGATGAATTGTATTGAGTCATGCATTTCTTAGACCCAGCGTGATCATATGCGTGAGGATCAAGTATTTTGTATTTATTATCAGCGCATGCATTT
>JAZHYW010008293.1:0-96261 GCA_037355805.1 Ixodes ricinus
AGAATTCAGTGACTGCACATGATAACATCGCTTACATGATCGTAAGTGACACTTGTCTAGCCGTCTCCGCGTTGACTACGTCTACCTGATTTTTAACTGTGATCTGTTTCGCTGTGTCCAATCACTGCGTGTCTCGCCATTTTGTCGAAGTATTTCTGTATAAAATATTCATTCCTACAGCAATAATTGCGTGACTCAATGTTTTCGACTTCAAACAATCACATTTTTCTATAGACGTGTTATACGGTTACCTCGTGCCATTTCGTACCGATTATTTAGCGGTGTAAAATTTTGCCCGTGTAATAAAAGCTTTTCTAGACCCGTTGCTATCTGCAGCTTTCATTTTAGCTAATAAGACATGCGCATCTGACTAAAGCGCCTTACGACAGTCGATCCACGCGCCCCCCGACGGCCTTCCTTTGCAACATCACGAGAAAGAGTGCCACAGCCTTCTCTTCTAGGAGGTGTTGGTGTAGGAAGTCGCGCAGCATCAGCAGTGTTCGGAGAAAGGGCGCAGGTAACCGTTCCGACAGCAGGCACCTGCTCTCCCTACGCGAGCGCGCGTGCCCTTCCCTTTGCTTTTTCCACCCTCCACTTTTTTTTTTTACGGTTCATTGTTTTTTTTTCCCCAACTGCTCTCTCGCTGCACATCTTTTTGCGTGTATGCTGGCTTGGCGGTCTGCCAGCCCCGCAACGCAAGCGATGTGCTCGCCACCGGCGCAGTCGGATCGCGGGAAAAGCAGCGGGCGGCCGGGCTTCGTTCGCTATATCCAGTGTCCCCGCCATGGGAGTTGGGTACAAAAAGACAACGCTCCTATACTGTTACATGCGATCTTCAAGGGGATGTTTGGACTGTTTGATATAAACAATAATTCGAAATAGCCGAGCGTGATATAACCGGGCTCAAATGTACTCCTGATTTGACACTGTTTGATTGCTTAAACTGAAAGAGAGGAAACCTTTGCCCGACTGAACACACTAGAACCTCGTTAATAACGTTTTTCAGGGACTGCGGAAAAAAAACAACGCATCACTCGGGAAAACGTAACAACCGATAACGCTGTTGGTGGGGCTACAAATGAGACGGGAGGCAACCCTCACACTGGGATTTTCTCCAGAATGACTTTTGGGGGCTCGGAGAACTACCATGTTAGTTACCATATAGCTGGGCATTCTTTTTCGGCACAGTTGTTTAGAACTAGCAGTCAACCTATACCGTATCTACCCGATTAAAGCGCGACCATGATTGCTACCTCGAGGGGCAACTTTTCATATTGCTCAGTGGGGAAAATAGAACGACGAATGTCGCGCGAGGCTAATAGAGAAATAAAACGGTACCTTTATTTTGCTAGAAATCATTTCCAGCACGATTTCTGACAACTGCACTCATTCACGTCGAGCAGCGACCAAGCTTTTCTCAGCTCTTGCTCCACTCTCAAAGTCAAAACGGGCGTCACACTGAGCCCACCGCATTTCCATCAGTTCCATCAAAACGTCCGACAGGAACGGAATCCATTAAGATAGAAGAACTAAAACATGCGCTAGAGACTAGCGCATTAAAACTTTGAAATCTTTAAGCTGGTTGAGCTATCCTAAACGGACTCCGACCGTGCCACCGCTCGCTCGCTAGCCGCTATGGATTTGAACGGATTTGGATTTGGATTCGACTAGATAATTTGAAGAATCCAGCAGAGAGGCCGAGAGGCATACGTTGCCAACAGAAGACCCAAAATCCGCCGTGCGCGGCCCAGGAGCTCGGGATCGGGAGCGCCGAGGGGCAGAAGTTGGACGTAACAACCGGGAAATCAAACGTAACAGACAGGAAACTGGTACATGTATCTCTATGGGAGTTAAACAGGACCAGCGCTCGTGAACGTATCAATGAGGTTCTACTGTACTTGGAAGGATGAAACATTGAGGACGGGGACGGAAACAGGATTGGGGTTAGTATCTCCAACATGCATGTCCTACTCCAATTTCTAAAGCCAGATCGAGGAACCTAAGGGATATTTTGTTGGGAAGCCCCATGTACCTTTGTTGGAAGCATCTCATAATGGCATCAAGGCACCCGTCAGTTTGTTCATCAACTTCCGTGGAGCAAAGAATCTGGAAATCATCTAGATACCTGAAAATTACCTCAATTCTTCGGTTTTTTACGATCTTTTGAATAGCTATTCCATAGGCGGCGAGAAACACCTCACTTTGATACGGAGCCACTTGGGAGCCAATGCATACACCGCTCTTCTGCACGTAGTGGTGATTTTGGTGGAACGGTATTGTTGCTGACAGGCAGAAGCTTAAAAGCTCTAAGGTTCGAAATTTCATTCCCACCACTGTTTGGAATGATACAAGGCCTTGTTCCTCTGTGGTGGATTAATAACTCGTAACAAGCTTGTGTGCGGAATCGAGTAATACATGTCCTGGACATCAATTAAAAATCCAGAAACTATGAGGTTTCCTCTTTTTGGATGTCTAGAAGGGGGTCTGGTATCTGAACTTGGGAAATTAGTTTGGCGAAAAACTTTGATACGCTTACTTACCAAGAGCTCCTTTCCGATACATTGAGGGACAAGGCTAGTAGCATTCCAAAATGCCCCGGGCATGAGCGTTTACGCTTCTACCCGTCAGCAACGATAGCGTACCACCAATATCACCACTACATGCAGAAGAGGGGTGTATGCATCGGCTCCCAAGTGGCTCCATGTCTCAGCGTGGTGTTTTGCGCCACGTGTAGAATAGCTATTCAAAAATTCGTGAAGACCCAAGCATTGGGGCAATTTTTTGAGTATGTAGATGATTTCCTGATTTTTTGTTCTATGGAAGTTGATTAACAAACCGATGGGTGCCTTCATGCCACCCTGAGATGCTTCCAACACAGGTGCATGGGGTTCACCTTCACCTATGAGCTTCCCATCAAAAATTAATAAGGTTCCTTGATTTAGCTTTAGAAATTGGAGTAATGAACGTATGTTGCAGACTCCAACCCCGATCGGGTGAAGGTTTCCTCCCTTTCAAGTCCGAGCATTAAAAAAATGTCAAACAGAGGGTAACAACAACAGCAATTTCCGGCAGCCTAAAAAAATTGTGCAAGTCAGATGCAGCTTCGAGACACAAATCTTTAGACTTCACAAAGCTGGATACCCACAAACCTTACAGGCTTCCATATGCAAAAAAATCTGCCTCTTCAAGAATGCACATGACCATAATGACCACGCAACACAAAATAAAAAGTGCAAACCTTTTGCGGTGGTTCCATATATTCATGGGATCACCCATAGATTAAAAAAGAGTGGGAGTTGTCAACAGGTAAAAGTTGTGTGCTCGGTGCCAAATAAGGCATAATCAATGTGCTGTAAGGGGAACGAGGCACAACCTAACTGAGAAAATCTTTGCTTGACCAATCCCAGGACAAAAGTATACCCAATGGGAAGAAAAGGTGATTTAGAACATTTCGTTGACATGCGGGCATTGCTATATAAGACCAATAGGACGCTGCATCAACAATCAAACACGTGAACATTCAGCCAACCTAAAGAACCTGACAGGAGCAGGGCACCAAACCGCTCATTGTCAAGAATGCAAATGCAAAGCCAATTTGAGGACTGTTAGCATCCCAGGACACCACAGGAACCAGCTTGCACGTGAGGTGCTGGAGGCCCTTGCCATAAGAGAAATTGAGGACAAATGTGTTAGTTATCCTTCAGCTACCTTGCACAACAAGGAAAAATGTTCCTGCAGGGATCCAATCCTCTTGTTGATTACAATTATGACAAGGAGGAAGTAATAAGAACAGTAGATGCCATCGATCGATCAAGCAGAAAAAGAGTAAGAAACAAAGTTAATTAAACACAAAGATATTTTTCATTAAAATAGTTGGTAGTCCAGTGGCAGTTTGTCCTTTCCTCTCCTCTGATTTATCTTTCCTTTTTATTCCTTTTTATGTTCAGCTGCTCCCAGCCATCGTTTAGATTTAACCAACTAGCTCAACTTATTTCAGTTATGAAAATACTGATTTGTTAAATTAATTCAAAATCAAATCAGACTCCAAATTACTGGACAGGGGAGGGCAGCACCATTTGAGCCTTACTGCATGTTTTGTTTTTAGATATTCCTACTACCTCAAGTTTAGAGGTAAGCAGGGGAGGGGTACAGATAACTGAATATTGCAGAAAAGAGACGTACAAATGAATACACAGTGGATTAGAAGTTGTATAGCTACGAAGCAGAAAGCTGGTGCAGGAAACTGCGGAGTGAATCATAACGACTTGTATTAGGATGTAGGTTATTTCAATCCAATATGGTATGATGAAAAAGAAAAAAAACAGGATTGTTAAAGCAATTGATGTGAAGCTGAAAGTTACCTATTTATGTTTCTTGAATATGAAGCACCAACTACGGCGCAATGATTTCACCATTTTGTAATAGCGAGAAGTCGTTTTGGTAGTATTCTGCAAGCATGCTACCACTGGAGGCTTACCGTACAAAGGTTGTCATCTCGTCGAGGCGCAACGTCCGAGACTTGATCACCTGCACAAAGAAACCACAGGACGATTAACACGCACACTCTACTCTAATTAATGTTATTTATTCATTTGATGCCCCCAAGCAGCCAGTGAAGGAGCAGCGCAAGCACGATCCATCGCAGCACTCTTCCATTCAAACGAGAGGATCTCTCCGTGCAGCACGAAAAAATGGGCATCCACTGCTACCCACATTTACCATGAGGACTTCAGAGTCCGTCTGGATTTCATTCTTCCATTCGTACCTAAAGGATGAGAAAGAGTGCGAGCGTATGAGCGCAGGCCTGTGAATACAAACGTGACACCTTTCTGCGCTTCCTCACACAGAAACGATGTTGGGGATGATGTTAACACATGCCGCCAGCTTCTTCTGTACCAATGCCCTGCAATGACAGAAATTTTGACGGTCAGTTTCCACCGTGATAATCGTTCCTTTCACTGCTACGCCTACCCCATTTCAAGAGGACTTCTTTAGCTGCCAGAAGATTGTGCCGAGAAGCTTTTATCTTGGGGCTAGATGATATAGGAGATAGCACATCTGTCTTGGATAAAATTTCCCACACCTGAGTATCTTGTGTGAGGTAACAGCCAGCTGGCATATACTGCATAAGATTACTGGGATCTAAGATACATTCCTAAAGTAGTGGGTATGTTAGTAATCACTAAATTAAAAAAAAAATATATATATACTATATATATATTTAATTTGTGTTACAAGTAAACACGCCCTCAGGCTATGACTAAAGCAATCTGTTTAGAAAACAACTTCACCGGTCACTGGTTCTCGGTCTTCCTGAATGTGCACCGTGCAACATTGCGAGACATAGCCAACCTTAGAACAATGGGGGGGGGCAGGTATAAAGACTGAAGCTGCCTTTAATTAGTTGGGAAAAGCGGCAGAGTCCAAACATTTCCACTCACTCGGCAAGCTTCTTGGCCACTTGCTGGTCCGGAGCGGTCACGTAGGAGACAGAGAACGTGCCGGAAGAAATATTGCTCGGAGCTGCGATGGAAGCCATTGCCCGACGTCCGAGATGCACTAGAGGGCTCTGGGACAGAAAAAGGGTGGTGGTGGTGCACAGGACCTGTGAGGGAAACAAACTCAGACACCGTCGTCGGGATCTGCCAGTAAGCATCGCTGCAACCTGCTTCGTACTGCCATAGAAATGCAATTTCTTTTTTACGTGTGGGCATTTGTGTTGTTATAGCCCAGACCCAGCAGACATGATCTTATGATGCCAGGAGCCGCAAACAAAAGCAGAACAATCAGGAGTGTGCTAGTATCGAGCCCAGTGAGCGTGCCAGCTCGCGCAAGTCGGCGCCCTTATGAAATGGTGGGAATAAACCTACTATGCCTTTTCTGGCCAATTGAGTCGACCTATGCTACCACGATGCCTTGCGAGGGACGTACGCTACCACGCTCAAATGTTACGTTTGGCACGCCTTGTTCCCCGGTGTATCACCACCAACACGGGGCCGGACTGTGCCTCAAACTACGATGACTGTTGCGACCTTGTTGCTGCTTTCGGAAAGACTCCAACCTAAGCACCTCAAGCACAACTCGCCGGAAACGGTCCCCATGGATGACCCCCGAGTTACTGACGATGGGGCGCAGAAAACGAATCCCGTTCAAGAAACCTGACCGCCTGCTTTGCCCCGTCCTGTTCCAAGAAGCAAATCAACTTCGGATGAACCTCAAATCTGCCATCCACGTTACTTATATCGACCATGCCTGCCTCATCACTGGAGAGGTCAAAGATGACCCAAAATTGTTTTGGGCTCTCGCTAGTCAGCAGCGATCCACCTCTCACGAACCATATGTCACATCCAATGACTACCCACTAACACCGCCTTACGACATTGCTCGACTCTTCGCCACACGATTCTCATCGATTTACAGCAACCACTTGGGTGACCTTGACGTGGACCAGCTCGTTGATGAATTGGACACAACTACCGGCTGCCTAGCCAGCTCACTGTCCACCATAGAGTTCTCTCCCAGCGATTTCCAAAGTGCCACCAAATGCGTCAGGTCCTCCCACCCCGCCGGGTTAAATCACCTCGCTTCCAATATCCTCAAGTTGCTGTATCCTCGCATCTCGCAACCGCTGCTGGATGCGCTGCACTCATTTGCGGAAAGTGCCTTCTTCCCGGACACACGAAAACAGGCTCTCATCGACCCCCTTCGCAAGGGCGGGGGAAAGTCAACCTAGGCCACATGTAACTATCGCCCCGTGTCAATCACATCAATATTGTGCCGAACCTACGAGCGCATGATCAACAACAAGTTGTGCAAGTTTTGCGAAAAAAACAAAACAACTTCTCGCCCCCTTACAGCATGGCTTCAGAACCTGCGAGACCACACTGGCTACAATGATGAACTACATCAGCGACAACCTCGATGGTGGCACTTCAACAAATCTGGTTCAGCTAGATTTCAGTACTGCATTCAATACCCCGGACCATATCACACTCCTGCAGAAAGTATCCGAGGCCGGTGTCCGCAGTGCCCTGCTAACGTGGATGGCATGCTTCCTCACAAACCGCAAACACCAGGTCCCCTTCCAAGGATCCCGATCCGAGAATTATGCATTTCCTGCGGGGCTACCACGAGGCTCCATCCTTGTTCTTGTACATCAACGATCTACCCTAATCGAGCAGTATTCACACGATCCAGTAGGCTGGTACACTGACGACACCAATCTTCTTGCACGGACATCCTTCAAACCCAGCTGTTCCAGCCTCCAGGCACACTTGTCTGTAATCAAGCAGTGGTGGTGTTTGGAACTCTCTTGCCTTTAACCCATCAAAGTGTGCTGCCACGCGAATCAGTCAAAACCGCAACCCAGCAGCTCCCATGTACAATCTGCCTGACATCCTTCTTAAGTCTGCCACTTCAATGCCGATTTTCGGTGCGACGTTTACCCCGGGCATGTCCTCCCACATATGGGCCATGCTGTCGCTGAGGCCAGGCGTCTCCTGGGATTCGTGACACAGATATCAAAAGTGAGCGGTCCCACCACCTTTCGCATCCTGTACACCATGCTCATACTTACACAGCTTGAGCACTGTAGCGCAGTGTAATGCCCACACCGGGCCAGCTTGGTGGACAGCCTAGACAGTGTGTTGCGACGGGCTACTTGGACGTTCTTCACAAGCCAAAACGAGCCTGCGCTGCCTTACGACAGTCATCTGAAGCGCCTCGGATAGCGGCCCTTCTCCCATCGGAGGAGAGTCGCCAAGTAGGCTTGACCTGCCGACTCCTCGACGGCTCACCTCAAAAACACCTACCTCGCATTGATTCCAAGGCTGGATAGGAGATCAGGGCAGCCTCAACTCATTCAAGTGCAGACCTGTCATCGCGGCTCCTTACCTAGGTGTAACGGCCAGGATCGAGGACTTCCTTACGGCCCCGATCAGTGCTTGCTCCCCTCTTCCCCAAGATTGCGCTAAGTCTGTGGGAGTGTGCCAACTATTCCCAAAGTCTGAATTTACAATCGTGGCTAGTGAATTGAACCCCGATTGAACTCAGTTTCTTTGTTTATTTTTGACCTTGTATCCTGGGTGGCACTGTGGCAGGCACACTTGCATACGGGTTCTGATCTTTCTGCTCGGCCTCGCACGGCACCCAGAGTAATACTCTCATACAAATAAAATAATAACCATTATTATTATTTCGTATTATCTTTCCTGGTGCGAGCAGTTGAACTATGGCACTCTCTGCTACGTCATCGTAACCGGCGCGTGCACTCGCGCCACCCCGTGTCGCGTGCCGGCGCGGCGCGGGCCGGCGCATCAGAATCGGAAGTCGACATCGCAAGTGACGGGGCTGATTACGAGCACGGTAACTTCGGGCCAGTTGAGCCGGCCACACTGCCAGCTCTGCCCAGGCATTCGACACGCAAGCGGAAACCACCGGAAAGATTTAACTTATAAGGGGGGAGGGAATGCTACATCATCGTAATCGTAACCGGCGCGTGCACACGCGCCGGTTCTGATTACGCCGGCTACGTCACTGCAACACCGCCTAACGTTCGGGTGCTTGCACGAGTTCACGAGACGACACTGTCACGACTACGACCGGCTTTATGGGGCGACCAGGTCACTCTGCGTTTCTCTATGGGAGCGCGCGGGCCAAGAAATATCACGTGAACGGCTTGGAAGGACCGAGTGTTTTGCTAGGCGCCGCCCTGGCTCAATACCAAAGCGCAGCGGCCGCTATGGAAGGCAATGGGAATGTGTGGAAATAACGTTGGTTTCAGATGATTTCTGTCGCATTTAATAGGCAGACGCTAACGCTAGCACATAGTGTGAAAAGAATAAGTTAAAATGAGTCACTATATTATAGTTTTCTCAAGCAGAATAGTTAGTATTGTGAGCTAAGCATCAGTAGGGGGTACAAGGATGGTGCATCCAGTCCGCCTACCGGAGCCCACTGCGTGATCGGAATAAAAAATCAAGTTAGATGCTCCGAAGGTGGGCCGTGACGCTCTTGATGAATGTTCGAATTGAGACACTGTTGGTTGGTATTGAGCTGGTGACAGGCGGGAGGGGTGGGGGTACCTTTATAGTTGCGCTGCACGGGCTGCGAGGGGTTCTTGTGACGAAGCGTATGGGTTTAAAAGGGCTGCAGTTCACCAGTGCGAGTACGCCACAGGGAGTAGGCAAAAGGAAGTGAAGAGTCCGGTAGCAGAAAAGTGGCAAGAAGCCGCGCGGTCGCTACTTGACGTCAATGTTGAAGCGGGTCCCTGCCGACTGAACGGAGGAGGTGCAGTGCTCGATAGGATGATGTTCGGAGGCCAAGTTGATGCCTCATAATAAGGTAGGAAGCGAAACGTTGCACCAACTCGAGGGAGGCAGCAAGTTGCCTGGTTGACGAATCCCACACTGAGCAGCAAAAC
This sequence comes from Ixodes ricinus, assembly GCA_037355805.1. Taxonomy (NCBI): domain Eukaryota; kingdom Metazoa; phylum Arthropoda; class Arachnida; order Ixodida; family Ixodidae; genus Ixodes; species Ixodes ricinus. The sequence goes on from JAZHYW010008293.1 coordinate 9,422, forward strand.
TCCTGGATGGGCAACACAAATGCTCTGAACAGCAATCTGGGCACATCGGGACTGGCTCTTCTAGTGGACCAAATGACGAAGCCAAGGGGTCACCTTTCCCCGTACAAGGCGTATTGGACATAGCCATGGAAATCGAAATGCTGATCGATGATGACATCTAGGAGGTGGATATGGTTTGTTCTTGGGATCCCCACTCGATTCAGGAAACGTGTTGGAGGGGTCGAGGGTTGGCGCAAGGCAGTGATGTGCATGTTAGCGCATTTGGTTTAGTTTAGGGGAAGTTTGTTATCGTTTCACCAGAGAGGAATGCGATCTAGATCAGCTTGTAGATCTTTACCGAACGTACGATCGCAATAACGATGAGAAAAGTCATTAAATAACAGCCGAGTATCCTCAAAACGTCGCCGGTCGTGGAACGGACAGACACAGATACACACGCAAAAGCGTCTGCTAGTGTGGTGAGCTATAGAGCCAAAAAACGCGGTGGCGGTTCAGTAAACTAGAGAAAGTACTAAACAAACAAAAGCAAATGCGGCGCGCTCACGCTGCCTCGGGTGACCTGGTCGCCCCTAATAAAGCCAGTCGTGGTCAAGACAGCCGGGGCATAAAGGGCTAGGGCTAGCTGATTAAATGTTCCACGTTAGCAGCTACTCCGAGGTTTCCAGTCGTCCTTTTCTCGGTTACTTCACTCTCTGCCCTCTGAATCGACAGCCAGTTCACCAACTGATCATCCCGACTGTAACTGTTTCTGCCGCGCCATTCCACGACACCTCCGCTCTGTGTAAACCCAAGAACATCACCCGTAACATCAACAGAAGCTCCATTTCATCGTCATGCATCTTGTGTATTATATCAGCCCGCAATCAAACTTACTTTTTTTCGGTGCTGCAAGTTTTTTATATGGACCTTCGGTTTCTCTGCAACCACCAGCATCTCTCTGGGTGCAAATAAATGTCATTATCATTATAATAAAAGAATGGGATGCCTCTAGCCCCAAGCTCTGGGCTGGAAGTCTACATTCTTTCTCCGGTGTTTCAAACACTGTTGGCGATCTCACGGATGTTCCTACAACATTCATTGGGCTGTAGAAGACTCTTAGGACGCCCTCGGTATGTCGTGTGCCAATTTTCACCGTAGTTCGGAGTCTAGACCACTTTAGATGACGAGCGAACATTCCGTGGAGAGCTCGCTCTAGCCCACCCGGTGCGCCCACCCTCCTGGCATTGGAATACTTACCGTAATGCCTATCCCTGTCCAACTACGTAAAATATTCTGCAACAATGACATCCACGCTTGTTGCACCGCAGAACTGAGCCAACTGAGCACTCCACTAAAAGCACTAAATGTGGTGTGCTTGGTCTGCACGTTGCTGCAACACAACAAACAAAACTGACGCTTGGCTTGCCGACTTGACTTGGCTTGCTTTGCCGACTTAGCAGATTTCCAAACTCTGCTTGCAAAATGTACAAATAGAGTACAAATTTGAAAGATGTAAGTTGATCGCCATTCATAACAAAAAAAAATAAAAACTGCATACAAATTTTATGACTCACATTTGACAAATTTGGCCAAGAGTTCACAAGTACACAAGCCTATACGTTGTGTCGGTAATCTACGAATCCGGAGTCAGAGCGTGGCAATGAGCCAGTAAACATCTCACCCGTTGGAATAGTGACATTTGCCATGTGCTGCTAGTTCTAACAGAGTCGTACTTTGTTTTGTCCTTAGGCTGAAATAATGAGCGCTAAAACTGTAGCGCACGGCTCGTCGCTTAAATCAAAGTACCTGAGAAACTTCGACAAAATTTGTCTTCCAAAAGAAGCTGTTGGTAAGGGTGCATTTCCTTCCCACTCACCGCACCCCCATACGCGCTTTTGAATCCGAATTCTCAAGCGTATTCCTTTTACAGAAAGCTCCGAGTCATCTGACGACGAAACAGCGGACCGCCCGACCTTTGTGATTGACAGCAAACCAAGTTTTGGCGAGGTCCCCGATTGCACGGCTCCAAAGCCGAAGCAGAGGTGAGTGCTTCTCTCAACTTTGAGAACACGCACATTGATTGGGTTAACCTATATGTGTATACCATCGGGGGGATCGGTGGCCGAGTGGGCTAAAGCGCACACCCAGCTCGACGCGCGTGGAGCGAAAGCTCGCGCTGCAGAACTCAGGGATCCTGGGTTCGAGCCCCACCCCTGCCCGTTTCGATCTGGATGAGATCGTACCGGCGTGCGGTCGTGTGTCACTACTGCGTGGTGCACGTTAAAGACCCCAGGCTAGCGGTTGTACCGCACTGGCTAAATTGCTCATCTACAGCGAGTGACTCGTCGCAACTTTAAAATGGCTGACCAAATACACGCTGTATAAATATCCCCACAACCCAATTTTGTATACCATCTGTTCACGGAAAGAAGAGTCTTCAAGCTTTATTAACCGGTTAAATTTCTTTTCAAATAAACTCGTCAACCAGCCTACGCGAGGTGATGCCGTACTGGACCTTGTTTGTACCTCCCACCCCGAAAACTTGTTTACTTCAGCTATAATGCTGTGGGAACTACGAGAGTCAATTTTAGCAAGGTCATTTACGATTATTCTAAGGCAAATAGCGATGCCATCAAGGACTCTGTCGACTTTCTGGCGCAATATGTGAGCAAGTGCCACGCATGCCCAGTTGAAGACAATTGGCAATTTATATAAAAAAGAACTAATACTGATACGGGAAGTGTAAAACGGGTGATCTCGAAAAAGAAAAGACTGTTCAGAAGGGTTAAATTTTTGGGTATGCAGCATGACTGGCAATTGTACGAAGAGTGCGCACATCTATGCGTGCTCTAGGGATTTTTGGTAGATACTTGCTACTACAAATTTCAACTCGCTGCGGCAAACTGCATTGTTGCTGAATAGCGAGATGAAGCAATCAAATTGAATAAAGTCTGTATATGTGACATTGGCGAGACCATACAGTAGGAATAAACGTAAAAGAATTAAAAATTTCTAGGAATGCGGCATGGAACGAAAAACTGCCATGGCTCAAAAGTAGCTCAGAACCAAATCAGCATTTACGTCACTCTGTAGAAACATGAAATCACGCTAGAGTCTTCTACATGACAAGGGCCAAAGTAAAACTCTACCGAGAAGAAATTCGTAATTAATCTCGCTGATGAGACTTATAGAGCTGGGCCTGTGATTGCAGCGTCGCTCTCTCCTCCGTGCTGGAGCCAGGCATCGACTTGGCAGACACGTATGTGTCCACTCGGCCCCGAGACGACCCTTCAGAGCCGAGCCAGAAGCTCAAGGAGCTGGTACTCGCGACATCTGGTGACGAGGTGGGTTCTTCCGCAAATATCCATTCAAATTACAGGTTGATGGCATTCCCAACAGCAATGCTTCATTCAGTCTAGCAATCTACAAACATTGGGTACATGGCGAGAAATCTCATGCTGAAAGATATAGGCGACATCGAACGATTTCCACTATTAGCCCCCTTAAGGGGGCTAATAGCACTAAATTTTCTTTGTCCCCCTATAAAATAAAGAAAAGAAGACCAATTTTGTTGCGTGCTCTAGTTTTTATGCTTAAAAGAATTAAACAGACTGAAGGTGCATGGCTCGGAGTATTGTTTCGACTTTCGGGGCTCCCAGCCATCCCTCTCCAATTGTGGGCTTTTCAAGGTCCGATTTGGCTACAACGGAGAACTACACCCCCTAACATTGTCGAGGTTTATGCCAAACAATTGAGACAAAAGACAGTCCACCACAAGAAAGATGGAGAAGGTCGCGACTGAGAAGAAATGATTTTGTTGGCTACCGGGTGCTACGAAAACTTGTCTACTCCGAATGATGACACACCGTAGTTTCGACGACTGCCGCACGCAGCTGCAGATGAGAAAAATTAATGTTTTTTTTTTCCGATTATGCAGCAAAATTGCAGTATTTCGGGGGAAGGTGGCACAATTTTCTCGCTTGTGCCAAGATAACCAATATATAAAGAAAAAAAACAAGGTGCAAACTCTTTTGATTTTAAAATCGTTGCACTGCCCTTTTAACTGCAAGCTTAATTCGAGTCGCAATCCTTATGTATGCTCCTTAAGTACAAAAAGGGTGGGCAGACTAAATAATTCCGAAATAATCCAAGCATTCGATAGCCAAATTGACACTGAAGCAATCATTCTTTGTAAGAATGATAGAGGCTCTGAGCCTACTGCTAAATGAAAAATTGATTACCGTATGATACCGTATCACCCTTCGAACATTTTATCACCCCACTGTTAATCTAATGGGACCCCGAATTTTGCAGTCCCCAAATCTCTGACCATTGTTACAGCGCTCGAAGTATGGACGTTACAACCGCGTGCTGCGTCACTATGGTCGACTCCTCCCCCTCTCTCCTCTTGGAAAGAGAGCAAGCAGCAGATGCATGGTTTTTGTGCTTCCAAGGCTGAATTAAAGTAATGCAAATGTGTTTTTTTTTGCATAGCATTTTTCAAATAATCTTTCTGACTGCACCCATACTGTTAATTAACCTTGTGAAGATGGAGGCTTGAGCTGGTTGGTGAAGGCTGGTTCACACACTTGCGACTGCCTATGACCTGAGAGGTTTGAAAAACACTGGTGGCACTCTCGGTCGTAAGCAGTTGCAAATGTGTGGACCAGCCTTGATACATGCCGTTAAAAGACGAGCAGACGAGCAACGCAAAAAGACAAGACACAAACGGACGATTCAACAAAATTAGTATGGTTTCCAGAGGGTCTTTTGCATAAAAAGACTCTTAGATTATCCGAAACAGCTTGAGTGCGGGGTTATCCAGTAATATCTATGCAAGGAAATATAATGAGCGCTCCAATGAACTTCCGAACTTGAAACGTGGCAAATGCTCCAGATAGTCCTTTCTTGCTGTATTTTGAACTGCAGGTTTTATTTTTCTATATCTGGGTACAAAACAAGAATCTAGGTAAGGTTGTGAAGGTTTGCTTCTGTTACCCAAGACAGAGCGACATCTGTGAAACAACACGTGTGCCTTGTGTTTGTGTTTTGTTCTGAATATCCCAGACTAGGGCACGTGCTTGCATGTTGATGCCTAATTTTGTTTTTCGATTGCAACACCCTAACAAATTCTCAAAGAATTACCACCCAAACGACAAAGTGTACCAACCATTTGATTTTAGTTCCGTAAGCAACGAATATTATAATTGGAGTATCTTAAGAGGCCCTGAGCCGCAAACAAGGTTCTCCAGCTGGCTAGCTAGCTGTACGCTTTGCCAGTAGATTTGACATATTTTCTTTTTATTCTATCGTACAATAACAGTTTCATGTTGAAGCTTGATTTCGGGCTGCTTGAGAAGTTGGAACCTCGCCGAATCACCATTGAACTCGCATAACTGGCAGGATCATGTTTTTCACTCGCACACATTGTCATACTTGCTGATGGGTGCTGTGTGAGAGAATGCTATGTCAAAGCTGTGGCTTCCCTTTTCCAGCTGTTACGGGGAAGTGTTCTCACCCCTGGCTTCGAGAAGAAGGATGCCGTGCCCCCGTACACCGAGTCGTTGAAGCGCCTCAAGGCACAGCGGAGGGTGAGTTGGCTCCCGGCAACATCAGTTCTTATCCGTCTATTCATGAGGGCAACTAGTTCCGTCAATACCGCTGTCTTTATCTTTCTGATACATGGACGAATTGTAGTGGCTACACACTTTACATTGGGTGGTAGCTTGTTGCCCGGCATTTAGCCTAGAAACATCCGCCCTCACCTTTAAATCTTCTAAACTGGGACAGGTTGCTCCCAGTACAACCTGCTATGACCGACGTTGCACATTGGGCTCGATCTTGACCCCATTTGACCTCGCTCTCGGGGCATGCCTTGCACATCCACCTTTGGCTAGGTGTAGGCCTGTTCGGTGTTCTTTTTCGGAGCTTCTCGCAGTCGCCAAGAGGCAGCTCCGATCTAGCAGAGAGCACGTGCAGGGAAGCCTCGACCGCTTTCTGCAGGCACAATAAACATCTCCCCGTAACACCCGTGTTATTTTTTTTTTTTTTTTTTGCATGTTAATTTTGTGGAGTTTAGATATAACGAAGAAGCGGATATAGCGAAGTGATTTCAAATTCCCGTCCACTTCGTTGTAACCGGTCTCGACAGTATCCCGAAAAACACCCTTTAAATTTCATGAGAAATAAACTCCAAAAACATGGAATCCTAATTATGACTGAAGTCTTTTCTAACCAGTGAGACTGACAAAATGTGAATAAATAGTGGAAAGAACTGGTTTATGGAAACATCTGAACTTCGAAAGGTAGGGATTTTTTATTAAGCTGTACTAACGATCATCATTGCACGCTTTGGGTTACACAAGACTCGTGAGGCACCAAGCTCAATGCGAGCATTTTGCAAAATGGATGCCACCACTACCAACCCAAAGCTGCATAATGTCCAAAAAATGGCTGCTGTCGAAATATCTGCTATAATGGAATGGTGAACTACTTACAAACTCCCCGATATTGTCTATGATGTCCCAATGGATGTTTTAACAGAATCTGTGTTAAGTGAAGTTGGCTCAATGGCATAGATAAGAAGACAAACCAAGCTTTACAAATCAGAATGTTATAACTGGGATTCTGTGTTTTTAGATAAAACCAGAAAACTTTGATAAGTGCTCGCCAATCGAATTTTCGTCGCTTCGGATTTATTCTAATAACTCAATTTTGAGGTCACAATCGCAAAATGAAAATCAAAGATGTCTGTATTTTATGAGTAAGGTTTGTCTGACCACAGGGCTAGTATAGTCCTGAGAAGAAGTCGCATCAGTCTTTTTGTTTTGTTTTCTCTTTTAGTCTAGGATTGTTGTCAAAAAAGAGTTTCCCGTTTATCTCGTCAGGGTTTGTTCAGTACAGTGAGTCAATGTACTAAATGGCGAAAGCACTTTTTCCAGTTTCTAGTTTGGACCATATTCTTGTGGTTCCTAGATAGGGGAGGTGATGTGTTTTTATAACAGTGAAAGATAGGAATCTGTAGATTCATAGGAAGAGGGACGGCAGCTGAAGTGTTTATGCTTCCCGACAGCTATTTCAAGGTGCCGATGTTTATTAAAGCAACACTTGTTTCAAAGATTTATCGTTGGGCAGTTAGTACCGCCAATCGCATGGGCACCTATTAGTGATGCAAAACTTTCGAAAAATTTACTATCAATACATTCAATAGTTTTTACAAAGCTATCGATAGCTGACTATCGATAGTAACACTGATAGTATTATTGATAGTTGACTATCGATAGTGCAATCGATAGTATTCGATAGATATCAATAGTCTGCTTTTGGTTGACTGTCGAGGCTATCGGAAGTCAGCTTTCAGAAAACTATTGAGTGTATGGAAAATGAAAGCACTACCCGAAAAGAAATGATGGCGGATATGTTTGGGCAGACAACGCATGGTTCTGGGAAAAACATGAAATTGAAAGGAAAAAAAACGTGAAATTGCATTTTCGTACAATAAATTTAGAGGTAAAACTGAAAGTGCATTTTGCTAATTTTCCTGCACACGCACTTTGTATTTCATGGAGCTCAGATATCAGGCTTAACGATTTAGCTATCCCGCATTTGTAAAACTATAAAAAATATTCAGTATTTTTTTTTTGTTGCTTGGAGCTAAGGAGAACATTTGCTGAAGGCATGTAGCATCAGGGTTTTAACAAGTTTGTTTCATGCTTGTGTTTCCTTCATTACTCAATTGTCACAGATCACTTTTTATAGTTTTGACAACTGACAGGTGAAAATTAACACTGCTAGGGATTATTTTTTTTGTTTTTTGCTAATGACCATTTGTAGCGATTTATCCATGGGCAGTTAGGCTTGTATGCCGTGATATGTCGCCAGTTGTTGTTCGGTTCTAATTTGGCAGATTTTAATGATTGTATTAGGAAAAGATTTACCTCTTGGTATAAAATACAAGTTCAAAATACACAAGCTGTCCCATAATCTATAAATAAATAATTTTGAATGTAGCTGAAATCTTGTTGTGGAGACTTCAAATTGAACATTACAAGATAAAAAGGTTATCCCAAGCCAACATGGTTAATGAGTGATGCTTTTAGTCTTTCCATTCTTCAAATCCAATAAGTTTGGGAACATAACATTAACTAAATAAAAACAAAACTTAAGAACAAAAATTTCCTGTGATCCAAATCACAGTATTGCTGGCAATGAGTCATTATTTCAGTGAAAAAAAGGTGTTTGAATACGAAAGGCAATATTGTTTTCTTTCTTTCTCGCAAACCTGACCACTCTTGAGTCGCATCAAAGCGGTTCAAACTTGTGCAGCACTCTTCATAACACCATTCTATTCCTTTAACATAAGGGTTTTCTCTCCTCAAACGTTGGTGCTCACTACTTTTGCTTGAAGTACATCGTAGTCTCTCCCTCTTGTGCATAATCCACAAGTTCTATTACAGCAATTGTGATACAAACACTTCTTTCTTTAAACCGCTCAATAGATCATCCCATTGCACCACAAACCGCAAAAGTTTTCAACATCTCACTGGTTCAACAAACGTGTTCATTGTTTCAGCTGTCCCAATGAGGCATCTGCACATGGAACAACCTTCCCTAATCCATTGTCACCATTACTGACACCACACTGTTTCGGAAAAACTATTTTCATTTATTTTGTCTACTGCGTTTCTTTCCTAATTACAATTTCTATGTTTATTACGGTATATTATTGTCGGTTTCTGGTCCTATATAAAATTATGTATTCATTGTGTATGTGTAGTTCAGGTGACTTTTATGTGTAGAATTTTGTGGTGCCTGTATGTTAGTTTTGTGTATTGTTATTTGCTGTGTTTTTATTTTTGTATGTGTTTAAAGGCCCCCCTTTATGCAATGCTCTTAATGAGCCTGTAATGTATTGTGAATAAATAATAAATAAATAAATGCATTTGTTTGGTTCGAAAAAACGCCACACTTGTCTTTTCATCTGGGTAAGCCCCGTATTTGCTCATTCGATCATCACCTCTAGCATCATACTCAAGCAGGGTTCCGGATATATGCAACACGTTTACTTATCAAGGGCGACAGGGATTTTCATTTTTCTGATTGAGCTCTTCTTATTTTTCTGATTGAGCTCTGTTTAAGTCCAGTAGAAAGGTGCCTTCCAAGCACAATGCAGTACTGTCCTTAGAGTACCACGTAGGTTTTCCCCACTGCTATAGAACGGTGTCAGCTTGGCAGAGCAAAAGACATGGCCATGCCTTCTAACACTGCGCGCACACATTTTCTGCATGACAACGTACGGAACAAAGTTTAGTACAATCTGCTTAAATGTAACTCTGTTCATAGGCCCTCTACTGACTTACCCAAGCATCATGGGGAATTTTAGGAATGTGTACATTGGATGCACCACACACGCTTACATTACCCATTTAAAGAGATCCAGTGGGAACAACTAAAATAAAGCATCAACGAACACACATGTAGAGTTCCTTTGGGAGCTCTCCTAGGTAACTGAAACTTTGCAAAATGTTTCTTTCGAAGTAATCTTCTTGTCTCATGATGACTAAATCTGCCGCCAAGTGGAACACTTTTTGCACTAAAGGGATTGTATTGGTAGTGTTGCGTGTGCTGATTGCACTTGTCCACGACTTTTTGTGACACATAACGCCATATTGTGTTTGTGGGTGTGCAGAAGGAGCGCAGCCTGACGAAGGGACCTGGGTGGTTTGGGATGCTCCGCCCCAGAGTTGACGGAAGACCTCAAGAGGGACCTTCAGGTCCTCGGGATGAGGCGGGTGCTGGACCCCAAGCGCTTCTACAAGAAGAATGACCTCAAGGACCTGCCCAAGTACTTCCAGGTAGGGAGCTTGTCCTCTCTCTGGAACCTAGAGACTTGGACATACACCACGGCACACCAAGTTTGCACTTTGGCAAGCACCCAGTTTCTCAAGAATTTCACTAACAATTCCAGTGGTAATGAAATGTGAGAAGCTGTGCAGACTCCTTGCAGGTACAGGAGAACCTGGTCAGACTCAACAGCTTTAGGGACCACGAGAATTGTGGGTCTGAACCCCTTGATGACCACTGGCCAGTACGTTGGTCATTTTGTGTATTTGACTGAGCACTTTATTAATTGCCAAATTTGAGAATTTGACTTGTACATTCCATCAAAACTGAGAAACTGCCAAAACAAACTAATTTCTACCCAAATAAAAAAATACAATTACAGTCAAATTTTATTAATTCAAACTCAAGGGGGACCGAAAATTTGTTTGAATAAAGCAAAGTTTGAATTACCGCGGCGCTTCCTCCCATAGAGACGCATAGGATGGGACCTGCATGTTAGTTTGAATTATTAGGAAGATTGAATTAAGAGAGTTTGAATTAACGAGATTTGACTGTGAAAGCAGGAAGTATAAAAAACAATGTCAAGAAGCTACTGAATTGTAAAACAAATGATACCGAAATCGCCGTTGTCATTTCACCAATCCTCAGCGAAGGATGGGAATTCGAACCTCACATTGGTTCGCATACTGTTGTGTTCAGAGTGCCGGTCTGTTCTCTTGGGCGTCGGTGGTTTCGGACGCCGCTGCCACAGCTTGGTCCCTCTCCCGCTCTTGCGGCGCGTCATCGGAAGTGTACCAGAGGACTCTTTCCCTCTTGTGAGAGGGAAAGTGTACGTAAGGAGCGAATGAAAGGAGGGAAAGAACGGCGGGAACTGCGCACCGCGCCGCGGCCTTATGAAACCAGTTTACTCCAGTCCAGTCCACTCCAAGTCTGTCCAAACTAAACCATGATCCGTCCAATTCAATTCAATTCAGTTGATTTTATTTACTCCCATAGTACAAAATGGGTGATGGAGGCAGGAGAAAAAGCTGCAGAATTGCAGCTTGACGAAGCCCCTGCCCCTACAGGCAGATCGGTCAGCAGGATATAATTATTAATTACATCATTTCAAACAAAAACAAAACAAGACAAAAACATTTATGCACCACACTGAGAAGTATGTTATGAGGAGGGATAATCCAAATGAAAGATGGCTCTATGCACCAGGGCAATACAGTCAAGCCCGGTTATATCACACTCGGGCATTTCGAATTATTCGACAGTCCAAACATCCCCACATGTAAGTATAGCAGCATTGTCTTTTGTATCCAACTCCATGGCAGGGAAACACGATATAGCGAACGAAGCTTGGTCGCCCGTTGCTTTTCCTGCGATCCAATTGCGCTGGTGGCGATCGCTTGCGTTGGGTGGCTAGCAGACCGCCAAGCCAGCATACACGCGAATGGATATGCAGGCGCAGCGAAAGAGCAGTTGTAAAAAAGAATAGACAAAGAACCATAAAAAAATTTTGAGGATGGCAAAAGCAAGGAGGAGGCCCCGTAGGGAGAGCGGGGAGTGCCCACTGTTGGAACTGTAGCCTGCGCCCTTTCCCCGAACACTGCTGATGCTGTGGGACTCGCTAGCTCCAAAATAAAATAAGCGAGAAAAAAGTCTTCGGCAAGTTGAGTGAATTGCACTTTGAATGCCTTATCTTTGTTTACGTTTTTCGTTTGTTGCTATTGCTCTTCCCGGTCTTTTTTCTTTCTCTTTGCCTTTCTTTTTTCGCTGCCTGAATCTAGGGAGCTTTCTTTTTGTTGCTTGCTTAACTGTGTTCTATGAACGAAGAGATTTTGTTTATGCGTCTCACTTTTCCGTTTTTTCTTTCATTCTTTTTTATTATTCTCGTGTTTTGTCATTTATGCTGTGTGGAGGTCCCGCCCAGGCGCATGTGAAGCGCGCGTGTTTGCGGTTTCCACCATCTACGCTACTGTATTTTAGCAGCTCTTGGATGCTCCATTTGGTAAGCGCCGCTGTCGTAACCTTCGTATTAGGCAGATGCCAGAAAATTCGAACTCGAGCTTAACTTTAACATTTTTGTATATCAAATTATTGATATACCGAACTATTTTATGATCCCCTTTGAATTCAATATATCTTGGTTCGACTGTAAATGCTTATGCATTTAAAAAGAGATTTGGTAGAATTTCGTATTTTGCAAATCATATAATTTATGAATGAACAGCTTTTTCAAGCATCCATTGTCTCTATAGTGTTTGTAAGTATAAGTCAGGTAAAGGCTTCAACTGATTTATACTTGCAAACACTACAAGATACAATCAATTTCTCAAACGAGTTCTACTTCTACTTGAAGTACAGCTTATTTTGTCCTCTTCAGGGAAGAAAATAAAACTTGGTTTTCACTTTACGTATTTCCTGTTTTTCAGAATTTTCTTATTTTCATGAATACAAAATGTGCAAAGGATCACCAGAAAATCTGCCTAATAGCACTTTTCATCCAATTTAGTCCCAGCAAAAGGTATTTTCTTTGAGGTACGCAAATTCTCTGACCGTGGTTCAGAACTGAATGCCGGCTCTTAGCTTTACATCGATTGCCAGCCCCTAAAAAGTAATTGGCAGTAACCTTTGAGTAGCTGACACCTTTCGTCAACAATGTGGTTTTCGTAACTCTTTCTTTTCCGTGGTTTCTAAAACACCTGCAAAGAATTTAACGCTTTAGAAACAACTTTAGGACAGTTTTAGGCCGCCGAGCTCGGGCGGAATAAAACGATTCCTACGCTCCAAAGCTGCCCTCATATCACTAAGTTGTCAGAGCGCAAATACTATGAAAAGTGTAGAAGCAGTTTTCTTAGCTGCGTGTATTTTATATATACATGCAAAAAAATCATGGCATTGAAGTGACTCGCACAAGGTCTCCGAACAGACTGAACGTTTATTCATGGGCTGTGCTTCTTTTTATCAGCTAGGTGGGTTGGTGAGCAAAGGAAAGAACAGAACAACAAACAAGGAAGGCAAGTAGACGTAGGATTAGATACATAGCAAAGCGCCACTGTCTGTCACAGCACAAGATAATAGCAGCGCCACTATCTGTCACAGCAGGCATTTTGATCAAGAATGGACATACATACACTAAAACAAAAATTATCCCAAGCTTGAAAACAGCCTTCTCTCCGGAGAATAGTCAAAGTTCGATTTTGAGACAGAGACATCAGTTTCTGGGTGAAGTCAACCCATGCATTTAAACTGCACTTACTGCGTTCTGGGGCCAAATGGTAGGCCTTGGGAGTAGATATACAGCGTCGAACCCGTTTAGGAACGCACTCTGTCAGACGCAATAATTAGCCTTCTGATGTGGCAGGTAAGTTAACTGCATGGACCACTTACAACGGGGAATCCGCTTGTACAGTGCAGGACCGGGCACAACGCGGCTTTTCTCAAACCACCGGTTCGCCTCCCATACAACTCCAAGGGGAATTACATACCGCCGTGAAATGCTGGCGCGCGAAGGGGAAATACCGGCTATTAGCCCCGATAGCGAACACAAGCGTCGCTGCGGTCGCCGCGCCCTGATTGAGTGAGGTGTACCGTGACGCCAGGAAGAGGACTCTGCTCCGCGATCTCGCATCGGCTCGCTTCCCAGCACCGGTTTCCTGGTTTGGCGTTGTGCCGCTTTCGAGGAGCTGGGCCTCGTTTACCCGGTGTACAAGACGTTGAGTTAGGCCGATATAGACGTGCTTCCGTACATTTTATAAGCCTGCTTGTCCCTTTTACCTTTAAAATTGGGTTACAAATCCCGAAAGCTATCGCCGGAGGCGATTCCGCCGATGAACCTCCCCGTCCCCACACGACAGAAGGCAATTTTGCGAGTTGTCGGTGAAGCGGTGTCGCAAGTGTTTCAGAAGCTGGAATTCTGTTCCTTGCATGTTCACGATTTAGGACGATATTACATCCCGCTTTCAAGGCATTTAAAGTGGCATTTATATCATGGGCCTTTGAGTGGTCGGCAAATTAGCTCGCGACCCCGACTCTGCGCTGCCACTCTGCATGCGCTGGTTCGCAGATGTTTTAAAGGCCCTGCGTCTGACGATCTTTGAAGTGCTCGTGGACCAGGGTTGTTTTACATAAATGTAGCTTCTTCGTGAATTAATTATACAGTTTACACACCTATGCAATCATATTTCTTAGAAGATGCATAATTACTGGAAATTAGTTTGTATGGTAGCAGCAAAAACGGCCGAATAGCCCCCATTTGCCTGTATGATATGTATTGAACTGCCCAAAATATGCACAGCAATAGTACCGTAATTTGGAATCTTTATACTTTTTCCTGACATTCTTTATTCCAGCCTTGGGTATTCGGAAAATACACCGTTTAGTTTGAATTGTCATTTATTTCCAATTAAAAGAGACACTGCTGCAGGTGCCCAAAAGCTTCCTCAGCCTCCAAACTCCCTACAGCTGGACCCTCTGACAACAGAGGAAAACAGGAGTAAAAGCAAGCATTCGAATGTCTGTCCAGTGGTAGATGCAGCACTAGTAGCAGAAAATGTGGAACCTGTGAAGGGTGACAGTCTGCGTGCGAAAAACTTCTGGTATTTTAGCTTCAGAACAACTCGCTCTTTCGAACGCTACGTACACAAATGTGTACACGTAAACGCTGTTGTTGCTTTTCGGAAATATATAGAATATGGAGTCGTTTGATCAATTTGAGCGGAACTGTATACTCTACGTCTCGCTACCAGAGTTTGTGGAGCAAATCTTAGTGCGAATTTTATTCACAAATCGAGTTTGCGGAGAAAATGTTTTCCACGATAAATGGCGAGCGGCGTTAGAAAGGGTTAAAGGACTAATAATGAGCTAGACGCCTTCGCTTACGTTTGTTATACATTACTTGAGGGTTGATATAAACAAGTCCACAGATACCACCCGTGTAGTCCATTGAAATACTATCCGAATCCAGCAAAGGTGAAATGCGAGCAATGTATATAATAAATTTTCCTTGTTTTTTTTACTTTGCCCCTGCACTTGGGCTGTCTTACTTGTGATTCTCTCCTTATGGCCCAGACTGTATTTAGCATGTTGCCCGAGCAGCATGCAGCTCTTCTGCTTCAGCGATCGTGCTTCAAAACAGATACAAAAAATAGTATACATAACCAGCCAATCCATTAAGACCATCAGCAGCATTTATTGTGTGAGATGTAAATCTATAGTGATGCTCCTGCAATTGTGGCCATATTTCTTTATTTTCGTAGACCAGTTGTGATTCATGCGTTGCCTGCGCTGTCAACCATTCTTAAAATGTTGATTGAAGTTTCGCCTGCAGCTACAGGCCATACCTCAATAAAGCCACATAGAAAAAGTTACACTTCCTACGAAAAACACGCCACAAAAAAAAATTAAATAGAAACGAGCGCGCCGACAGCTAGCGTCGTCACAGCCTCCACAGGGCGAGCGGGGCGAGTCGGGGAAAAATTCTCTCCTCGCCGTGACGTCACCCCGGTCCGCCGTAGTGGGGGCGCCACACGAACTTTTCGGGGCCAATGAGTGCGGTTTCCGCCTGAGCCGGCCGGCGCAGCAAGCAGCGCGCTGCCCTGTGCGACACTCAGATAACGGCGCCTGGCCGCAAGCGGCACTCGCGGGGGCAGGGAGGTTGCTCGAAGAGGCGAGGGAGAAGCAAAGAGAGAGGCGAAAGGCGAGATGACTACGCAGCGAGCTGTAGCGAGGTGCGACCGACGCACTGCACGCGCGTGCTCCAGCTCCGAAAGCCCCTTCGGGCCACCCGCCGACGCGCTTTGGCTCTTTCGATTTCACCCTGCAGCTCCTACGACACAAACCTCTCGTGAGTCGCTCGTAAGCAACAAACAAAAGTAAACATTTTATTTTTTTTTGTGCGTGTGCGTTTGCGAAGGAGAGAAGGGAGGGGGGCAAGGGGCAAGGTGCATAGCTGGCATGTCGCAACGCTCGCATGGCGCATCGTGTCCTTTCTCCCTCCCTCCCTTCCCCCGTGCGTAGCGAGGGGAAGGGCAAAAGGCGCGAAACGCGGCGCCCGAGGGTATGCGCGCGAGCGGCGGCCACGGCTGGGGGGCCCTGCTGCATCCCGATCGGCACCCTCGCTATGAGGTAGATCCAGGTAGACCCTGTTCCGGCCGGCAAAGTCTCAAAGGAACGTGCTCGCGGTTTTGTTTAGTGCAAACATGGACGGGTCCGACAAGCGGCGCTTGTTGATCATCGGGAAATACAAACGACCCCCGTTTGCTTCAAGAAGCGAGAATGTCTGCCTGTGGTGTAAACAGCAAATGGAAAGGCCTGGATGACCCAAGAGTTCATGTAACATAAAATAAATCGTTTTACAAAGGTAAGTTGTCTCCTGGCATGTATTTCGGCCTGAAATATTGATGTTTTGGTTATAGCGCGGTGCCGCTTATAGTGCGGATTTTCGCGACTCCCGTGACATATGTTATATGCGGTCTATACTGTATATCAAAACTCTCATAGGGCGAATTTGGAGAACGGGAATTTGAAACACAACGTAACACTGAATGTACCACAGACACTACTTGTTACACGGTCTTTTGGTGTCCCGCAAAAAAGACTTAAATTTGGAAAAATTAACTGTAACGTTATTGGCGGGCTTATAGTCGGGACGATAGGCAACATTTGTACAACAGTTAGTTCCGCAGAGAATGTCCTCCGAGATTGGAGTACCCAAACTTGCACTGAAAGGTGATCATTCATGCTTTCGCTGCTTAGGAAACGGTGAAATGTGCGCCGGTCTGGAACGGGCCTGAAACATTTGGATATGCCTACCATAAAATTCCATAAGAACGCCCGCCTAAAATGAAGTAATAAATGGAGAAAAATACCGGGTAGGCCATGTTTGGGGATTGGACAGCAAAACTTTATTAACCATGAATGATAAACACCCAGGCACTTGCCAGAAACCATGTGACGCTGCAACGGACACCACAAATCGCAGGCACGGTAAATTTGCATTTCACAATGCGATCAACACGCAGGAATTCGCTACGAACTCCTGTGTCACAGGAAAAGATACCGGAGGTTGCAGATGATTCGCATTTCATGTTGCGAAGGACCGCAGAAACCCACCGAGAACTTGCATCTCACGGGAACGGTTACCGCAGATCACGGACGCAGCAGATTCAAGTTTTATCATGAAATAAACACGCAGGAGACCGCTACAGACTTGCCTGTCACGGGAACGGATGTTGCGCGTGGAAATTGTGGACGAAACCGCTAAAATCTGCTACAAACTCGCATGTCACGGGAGAAAATACCGTAGATCGCAGACGCAGCAGATTCACATTTCACGATGCAATATACATGCGGGAACTCGCATGTTACAGGAGCCAATATTGTGCACACAGATCACGGACAAAGATGCAGGACCCCGCTATGAACTCATTTGTCAGACGCACCAGTACTGCAGATCACGTGGTTGATTCTATTCCTGTTGGACATCATCTGACGTCGGACGGGAATCAGAGGGTGGGCGATGTTTCAAGATATTTATGTTACGGATATTTAGCCGGAAAAACGGGATGGGCGATCTCTCGAGGGAAGGCATCCTAATGGAATTTTGCGGTATGCACTTCCGTCTGGACTTAAAATTGCATCGCACTGAAGAGACGTAACTTCTCTTTCAAGATGTCGAAATCGACAAAAAAACTGTTGGACCGTACACAAACGCGTCATGCCTAGTGCAAGCAGAAGTGTGAAACGAAAAAGAGCAGTGCTTACAGAAGCGCTGAAACCCAAGAAGATCCCCGGTCAAACAAGAACACACAGCGCACGCCGCATCATGTACTTTAGCTGGCACACCAGCGTAAACCAGTGGACTTGGGGACTCTACAAACCCCACAGCGCGCCTAATACGGCACGTGCAGCTACCGAAAACCACAGTACGCCTTTCAACCAAAATTGAAGATCAATGGTGCCACCACTTGGAGAGCAGATAAGTCTGTTCTCCTAAGCTTGTCTCTGATGATGCTGGAAGGCGCAAGCTTCCACTTGTTTAAAGGGGTTCAGAGGCAAATTAATTTATTGAGTTGGGGGAGTCTGCATCGCCGCAAAAGAGGTACTGAGGCGGGTTTAAAAACCATTTCCGTTCCTTTATGATAAAAAAAAAAAATCTCATGTGCTTTTGTTGTTTTCAACTCAGATCTCGAGAAACCATGCATGGGTGCCTTCTCCACTTTTTCAAACGAGGGTTCTCACAGGCACTTCCCAGCAGCGTTTGGTCGGTCCCGGGACTTTTGACGGATGGCTGCCTTGTTCTTGAGTGTGGTACTCAATGTACTTCTGGGACTGTTGTACGCTCTGGCAGCATCCGACTTTTCCCCATTCTCAATGCGACGAATTATGCCCAGCTTGTCCTAAAATCCTAAAACTATAGAGTCTGCTGCTGCTTGGTCTCCATTTCTTGCGAGCACACAGGGGGTACACGGGGGGGGGGGGGGGGCACACGGCATTCTAACAAAAAAGTAAGCTGCAAATAAAGCGTGCACGGAAACAGGTCCTGGTCAACTAAGGCTCAAGATGGATGGCAAGAAGGAAAACAAATGTGCCTTTCACAAGCTTGGTCATGCCAGAGGCTGATAGATCGCAGCTGTTGGATCTTGTTGTGCAGGTTCGCTCGGTGCTTGGGGAGGGCGTATGGTTTTAGGTCGTGCAACGGATGGATCGAATCGTTTAAGCAAGGGGAACATGATTTTGGGAAATCCGCACCCTCCCAAGCGCGCATCACGAGTATGCAACAAGAATTCCTCTTTTTAGCGTATCTCTCTTACCTCCCCTTCTGTGTGTCTGGCTATGCTATCTTTGTTTGCAGCTTGGGGTTTGGGAGCTTTTCTTACCTTCCAATGTTTTTTGTTTTGTTTTTTTAGAAGGGCATTTTAACATTTGCACATTTTTGAAAGGCCACACATGGTGACAATGTTCGATATAGCCATTCGACTGTTTGTTATAAAACATAGTTACTTCTTAGTTCTTATATGCATTTCTGTTTGAGAAATTTGGTCACTCAATATAGACAATAATTTGCTATATTTGAGTTTGTTATAAACTGGCTCGACTGTAGTTTGGGGTGGGGTCCATGCATTGTCTTCAAGTTCCACTTTGAGTGTTCTATAAGTGAGCACTTGGGTTTAAAGAAGAGTGACTGCTCACACCGGTGTGAGCAGCACTCTTTTTTTCTCCAACTTGAGGATCAAATAGTGTGTATGAATTGGACGTCAATATGACTCAACTAAGAGCACATACCCGAATTTCGTCATAATTACCTCGTTAATCTAGGTGAGCCCTTGTACGGTACTTTACAGTCCGGTTTATTAGTGTCGAATAGGCCACCAAACATAGAAAGAAGCCTGTCATGAAAAGCCTTTGTGCCATTGTGATGTCATCATAGTTGGAAGTAAAGGTCCGTTTCAAGTTTGTGTCAACATGTTCATCCCAAAATGAAGAGTTTTCTGACCTCATGTCGATTCGCTTTTCCCACCCAGCGGTTTCACCACTTGCCGGAATTGATTGAGTAGCGTTGAACTGGGGGTTGTGGTTCCAGGTCGGCACTGTGATGGACTCTCCGACGGACTTCTACCATGCCCGGGTGCCCAAGAAGGACCGAAAGCAGACCCTGGTCGAGGAACTCCTGGCTGACGCGCAGTTTAGGAGGTGGGTCTCTTGACGGCACGAGTCGGCGTCGGAGCTCTCCAGACTCGCCCTAGAATGGCTGTCTATTGGCTAGAGGAACCTTTCCGTTTATTCTGTTTTTTTACTTAGGAGATTTCTGGTCCCTCCAAAGTACAGCACGCCCCAAAAATATATTTGCGGTGTTTTTTTTTTCTGTTTTTTTTTTACTGCAAAAATGGATTATGCATTGCCTAATGCTCCTTCTCTGCCCAAAGGCAACGGTAGCGATCCGAACCGGATGCCAAAGTTTTAGAACTAACCGTCGCCTCGTTCAAAAGTTGAGTGATTTCTCTGAAACTTTTGAAGAAAAATAGGGCCTGTTTTTTCCGTTTTCTGTAACTGGCACCATTTAGCTCCTTTCTCTCAAGTTACTTTTATATCAGACACTCATCCGCCCAAAGTTTTAGAGTACGCATGAAGTATATGGGACCCGGCTCACGCAGCACTCTCATTGATGCAGGTGAATCTGCCCAGAATCGATCAGTGCGCTTTATTTTATCCTAACTATTTCCAGATGTACCCCTGAGCGTTTCATTAATGAAATCTAATCTTGGCCTTCCTGATTTATTCATTCTAAGAAAAATTTCGCGTCTCTCTCTCTTTCATAAAAATTTTCTTTATCATAGCATCTTTGAAACAGGAACTTATTTCGCAGCCTTCATACCTCTCATCCCGCATGGATCACCAGTTCAAAGTTGCCATTCCTAACTGCAGCACAAATATGTTTTTTAATTCTTTCATCCCAAAACCAGCTCAGAGTGGAACCGGCTTCCCCCTTCTATTGCCTCCATTGAAGATTCAGTCATCGTTTAAATTCGCCATAACTCGAATATTTTTCTAATCCAGCACTTGTTTAATGTTTTGTACTGCATATTGTACTACCGTAATAACTCAGTCGCCTAAGCCACCCCCTGCCGCCTGAAATTCATAGAAAAAGTTGGGGTGGGCCATGTTTTACTACGTGTGTAGAGCACAAGGAGTTAATAAAAGCGGAGAAAGCAGCGTGAGTTTTCTCTGCGTTATTTTAGCGCTGCTCGCACAACAGATACGTTGACCGTCAAAACTTCGATTTAGTTTTATTGTTTTATAGAAAAAATGCTCACGAAAGAATGTTTGACTACCTCGAAGTGCGTTGCTTGCATACAGCGCTAGGAGCACGCCACCACGATCTGCATAGAGCACGAGCGATTTTCCGTGAAAACACGTCACCACTATGTTCTCCTAGTTAGTAAAAAAAAAACAGAAGAAAAGAAAGAAAATTCCGCAAGAAAATAGAAAAACCAGCCATGCGCAACGAGCCGAGCAGGCGAGCGAGGCTCGGACCCAAGAAAGTGGACGAAGAGCGATGCTGGGGAAAGCGGAAAAGCCGGCGGTCGCGATGCGCAAATGCTGGCGTCGGGCCAAGTCCGGGCGCCTTGTCCGTCACAAGCTCTTGCGCGACTTTTCTTGTTTTTTGCGTACATGCGTGCGTCCGTGCACGGCGTGCTATCAATAGGGGTGTGGGACCGGCTCTACTGACGTTGTGTGGGGGCGTTCCAGAGAACTTGCTATTTACCTGTTGGCTTTGTCTAAAACATTGCACAACGGCGGTCGCATGGGCGTGCGGGGAGAAGGAGCGGAGTTCGCGGCGACCTTACTTCGGAGGCGGAGACAGACTTTGACCTTACACACTCCGCTAGGTTTACATCCCAAAATATGGGGCGTACGCTTACCGCGCGATTCCTGACTGGGTTAATGCTTGTGTTATCTTTCCGATTTCTTTTTTGTCGGATCGATATTTTCGTAAAGCAAAACAAGCTTTTATTTTGTTTACTAACCTCATTCGTTTTCTTTCAGCATGGATGCACTACCACTTCGGGTCAGCTCACGCGAAAAATGTGTAAGCAAAAAGAGAGGCCCTTTCTCTCCGTTTTTACTTTGTCACGGATGTCCTCCAACTGTAAGGTCACTTGGCCGCGTCATTTTGGGTAGGATGAGTGTTTGCAGATCGCAAAGTCCCGCGTTGGGAGTATGTTGAAGTGGTGGGCGATGACTCTGTGTTTTTTAGAAATCGATATTGGCTTAGAAAATTGGGGTGGGGGCGATGACTCGGGATGAGGCGATGACTCGGGATATTACGGTAGTGTTGATGTATTTAGTCCATGTACCCACCCCCTCTGTAATGCCCCATGCGACCGTTCGGCTGGGCCAGGGGCGCGCTGGAGCGATACCAGTGGCGCCGCGCCGTGGCGCAAATTCGCCCTAATTAGACGTTCGCTCGTCCCATCGCGCTGCCAGTTGCAGTGGCGACCACCGCGTTGAAGCTTTCTGTCTGTTAAAAAACTGTGATAAATTTTAGGGAGGCGAACCTCCGCAAAGAAAGGTTGCCTGTATGTCAGGTCTCCGGGGCGGAGGAAATAATCTAGGCATAAAAACATTTGTCATTTGCGAAGTGTGTCTCGCAAGTGCAAGACAGCGTCGACCTATGACATCCGCCCCAAGATAAATGCTATTTTTCTTTATAGTTTCGCTAGCTCTTCAAAGTCAGGGCTATTTGGACAAAGATGAGGATGCAATATTGTTTAAATTGTCTTTTCGTGCACAGCTGTGCTGTCGCATACACTCCTTGAACTCGGGTCAGTTATCTTAGAAACTCGGAGTTACCGGCTGCTGGAAGCATGCCGCGCCTGTTCTAATTCATCCGAATGAAGTTAATGACAAGGCACGCACAGCCTGATCGCAACACTGTGTCAAGTTCTAATAAAAAACCGAAACGGCACGTTTATAAGGCCACTGCTTTCATTTTGAACGGGTCCAATAACAAACAAAAAAAATTATTACTGTATACGCCGCGACACCTTGCTGTGTTTGCGCGCATCTGTCGCTGCCGTCAAAGCGGTAGAATCGCAATTCATGTGCGTGCGTCAATAACCCACTTATAATTTTATTAGTGAAGAGAGTGATCTCCAATAGACTTGCATTTGCGTCGTAAAGCGTCGCCTTCTTTGAACTTATTTTTTATGTGATCGCAGAATGATAATTTTGAACACTGTTGCGGTTCACAACTAATAAAAAAAAATTGAATCACTATTTGATTTGTTTGCCGTTTAGGTACAATTAAATTTGATATATCTTGAGTCTTTGTGCCAGGAAAGGATCGTCAATATCCCTTCACTCTTTCTCTCTGCAAGAAAAGATTATTTAATTTTAAATTTCAGTCCTGAATGTTTAGTTACTGGCCTTTGTGACGTGCCCTGTCCTCGTCCTCTTTGTGGTGCTTTCAATTTATACATCTAACGTTGCCAACACACTCTTATTGGTTGACAGAGGAATGTACTAGGGTTTGATGTTTTAGAGTTCCTTGGAAAGTAATTATGCCTGTTGTAGGTTAGCTACATCATTTTAATAATATAAAAAAGAACTAGAGTACAGCCGTCAGTGTAAATCTCTTTTCATCTATGCGCTCAAGTCAGTGCACAATACGGGCTATGATTATCTGCCTCATTTGCCCTTATGTCTTTCACTGCTTACTCGCCTTCTCTTGTAAGCATCGGGGAACAAAATTGGTAGAAATTACTGCGAGAGCGCAAGCGAGCTGGTGTGTGTATTAACAATTTGAATGAATTGCCCGAGACTGGGGCGAAAAAACTAAAAATATCAACCGTGTAAGAGAGATACCTCTCTCTGTCTCTTCCACGGTTGATGTTTCTAGTTTTGTCGACCCAGTCTCCAGTAATTCATCAAAATGGAAAATTGGCAGGTAAGCAAAGTGAGCTGGGTTCTCAAATTTAAACTTGTTTAAAAAATAGTAACTGCATAATCGGGTTTATTTTGTCGACACCCACGGGGAACCAACCTAGCTATTACATTAGGAACATCTAACATTGCCAACACGCTCAAATTGGTCGACCCTGGGATGTTCTAGTGTCTAATTTTGAGAGGCCCTTAGGAAGTAATTATACCTGTTGTGGGCTAACTACATCATTTTAATAATATATTGAAAAACTAGAATACAGCCGTCAATTTCTTTTCAATGATGCGTTCAAGTCAGTACGCAATAGGGGCTACGATTATCTGCCTAATTTTTCCTCAAGTCTTTTGCCGCTTACCCGCTTTCTCTTGTTAACATCGGGGAACAAAATTGGCGGGTAAGCAAAGTGAGCTTGGTTCTCAAATTTAAAGTTTATAAAAAAATGGTAACTGCATATTCTGGTTTCGTTTGTCGACAGCCGTGGGGAACCATCGTAGCTATTACATTAGGAACTTATCGTAGAACGTCAATGTCGGATTGCGGGCTCCACAGGCGCCAGCTCATTCCGCCCCCAAGCAACGCAAAACTCCTGCATGCTCTCGCGTGTGACCTACGAAAAGTCCCTATTAATGTGACAAGCAAGCGTAGCTGCATTACTGAATCACGCGACAAGATACAGAAACAAAAATTAAACCTGTCCTCCGCACAGCTGGCGATTCATGCTTCTGGCGATCTTTCTTGAATCACCTTCCAGGAACCAAACAAAACTTTTCGGGAGACAGATACCTTTCTGTTTAATACGATGCTGTGGCATTTGGGTGCCTTTTGCATTCGGTACATTACTTTACGAAGCGCGAATCCAGCACGACAAGCGGACCAGCCTCCCGCGTCGTCTGCTCCTCGTACTTCTAACAAGTATCGGCGCGCCTCGCCAGGGGGAGGAGTGGCGCTGCGTATGCGCGGCGAAACTTCAGCCGAACAGCCCTATGGGCCCTGAGAGGTATTCAAAACAAATAAATAAATAAATAAATATTGACCCTCCCCGAAGAAGCGTAACAACTCGATCGTGACGGATGTTAAAAACCAAAACAAGAGATACAGTTAAACCTCGATGTAACGAAGTCGGTAAAATTCGAATTTACTTCGTTACATCGAAATTTCGCTACATAGAAATTCGGAGAAAACGTTAAAGAAAGTTTCCACAAATGTTTCTCGGGTGCACAAAACTCACCGAGGACACCTTTATTTCGGTTGAAAGTAGTTCGTCGTCTTTTCCTGGGCCACTCTTGACATTATTATTCGCATCACACTACGTTAGCATAGCCAGATGGCCTGCATCGCGTCTTCGTCTTGCTGTGTGCTCGTGAACCGCCTCAAGACATCGATCACGTCCACCACTTCACGGTTACTGGGCACATCGCAGGTGTCTTGCTCATCAGGCTCGCTGTTGCCACGAACATAGCTAGCTATCGCCTCGTCGGTCACCTCCTCCGTCGCAATGACAGCAGAGTCGACGTATAGAAATTGTCGTCGAGGTCGACGTTGTCAGGGACGGCTCCATCGCCTTGAAGGCTCCATCACCCAGGACAACGAGAAACGCACGCTTTTAGTTAGGCCTCGAAACGAACTACGCAGCGCAAATGAAGCCGACGGACGAAACGGCGGCGGCTCTAGTGTCCTCTAGTGGCCGTTCTGTACGCCAGACTCGCCAGACTCGGCCTGTTCCACCCTTTGCGCTTTATCGGTGGCCCGTTTCAGCACGTGTGCTTTTCAAAATCTCCTTTGGGACCCAAAAGTTTGTGCCGAATTGTCCATGAAACTTCGTTACATCGAAATTTCGGCAAACGGGACTTCGTTACATAGAGGTAAAAAATACATGGCGTGCATACACTTGCGGTTAGAAAAAGGTATGCACTTCGTTACATCGAGGGTTTCGTTACATAGAAGTTCGTTACATAGAGGTTTGACTGTATACAACTGGCAGTCTTGGTCTTGCAGCTATCATTTTAGTCCCCTTCTTCACCTTTTTACATTCAAATTTTTTTGTGTTCAGTTCTATGAATGGCTGACATTCACAGATTTGGTCAAAGTTTCTTACGACAGTCGACACGGAAAAAAGATATATCGAAATAAATGTTTTCACTCGGTGAGCGACCACAATGTGGATTTGCTAAGGTCAACTTTGTCAAAGGCTTGTAGAAATCAGTTCCCGGTTTGTAATCTCAACTTTCAGCAAGTAGAAAAATTGGAGCGTATTTACGCAACCGACGACAGCGGCTTGGTGCTCGCATACTTGTGGCCTGTTTGGCATCGTCATCGTTTCTGCGCATCGTCCCAAGCACAGTTCAGAGGATTTTTATATAGTTTTCGCTTCCACCCTCGGATTCCCCTCCCGCGCGTAATCCGTACTCCATCTATGACAAGCCTCTTCAGCATGCTATTTTTTAAAGTAACCTTCTTCGGACCTGTCACAAACTTTCCGAGGTTAGCCGTACGACGTGCAAGTTTGTGCTCATGTGCCGTTACAATGAGGTGTCAGCTGCAGCCATCATCAAAGTGAGAACGGCAGGGTGCCGTCTCATCTTTCAACGCCTGGCCTGCGGCATGCTCGCAGCTCTAGGAGTTTTCGCAGAGGACGACCACGCGATTCCTTGAGGAGTTCTCCACTAACGTCTGTCGCTGTAAAACGGACCGAAATTGGTGCAGCACACGTAGGCACATACTGTTCGCTTCGAGTTGATCTTCTTTCATTTTGGATGGCACGATTAAGATGTTGTCATCTCTAATTTAGTCGTAGCGTATCTGACGTTCAAAAAACGTTGGATATGTCTTCCAAAAAAACCTTGCCATGTGTTTTGATAAGGACTACTACTTACAGGCGGAAGTACAACCTTGGTTTTCTGCATTGAAGAAAATCCTTTTAGCGTCCCCCTCTCCTAAACTGCGAGGGGAGCCATGTTGTGGCAACGCAAAAAGTGGAAAAAATACGTATAGGAAAAGAGGAGGTGTGAAAAAGTGGAAAGAGCAAAGTGTACGTCGGCCTTCAAGGGCGATCATGTTTGTCTTGTATAAGTAGTAGTACTCGGGAACCAAGTGCAATGCCTCGGACGCTAATCCTGCCACCCGTATTAAATTTCTGACAATTTCCACGTACCAAAGTGAGCCTGCAGTTGGGTCCACTTTGACAGCGGGTATTTGGAAGCTGCAGAAATAATCGGGAATTACCCTGATGCTGACAGAAGTAACTATCTGAGGCCGGCATATCTCCCGGTTAGACAAAGACTTGACAAAAGTGTAAAGGCCCGTTCACACTCTTGCGACCGAGTACGACCGGGAGAGACGAGGTCTGTTAAAACTTTTTAAAATTTCTTAGGACGAGGAACACACTGGCATTCTGGCGCCATCTATGCGGCGACCCTGGAACTGCATTTAACAAGAGCGAAGGTTTTGCGGGATTTCCCGAGGTCAAATGTGCGTAAGGCCGATAAGAAAGGCTCGTTTATAATGTTTACAAAATTTTTCGAGCCAAAAAAAAGGATAATGCGCGGGAGAAATATAAAATATGCCGGACCGTCAAGTTTACACTGCAACCCGATAGATGGCGCCACTGTGTCCTCTTGTTGTAAAAGGTTTTAAGGGACCAACTTTTAAGAGGTCGCAAGAAAGTGAACGGGCCTTAAGGCAGATTGATTCACCTCTCACCACACACGAAGCAGGAGCAATAAGTTGAGAGGCCTCAGTTGCTCGGTCTTGTCAAATAGGCAGTAGCAAATTGAAACTTCTAGTTTACCTGGCTTCGTTTTCAGCTCCGACCGTCAGAATTTGGCATTCAACGACAGCACGTCGGTACTCCTTATCGCAGCAGCGCCGTGAGGGGACAAGGCTAACCTCGGCAGGTCGACAAGTTGTTTTTTCGGGGCGAAAAACTTTATGTATATCTTCGTTTACGGCGATAGCTGGTAGGATTTTTTCCCACCCCTGGAAATTGCATTCGTTATCGTTGTAGTTGTAATTATTGTAGTTGTAGCTGTCGTAGTAGGGTGTAGAGCGTCCTTCGTCAAAAGCTCGAAAAAGATTGCCGGCCGCCGCGTTGTTCTCGGGGTTCGATCCCGGGTTCGCTGCCCGTGAAGCGGGTGAGTCACCACAGTGTTATGCTGCTGCTTTGAGAATCTGCTTCATCTGCATTTAATAAACATAATGCGTAAGAGTCTCGTGTACTGTCCGCTAGTTGTCCACAGTTGCTGCAATGTCGCAACAGATAATTAAATCTAAATTTTTAATCGGAGTTAATCGTTTAATCATTGAAATTAAGAGCTTTGGCTGGGTGGCGTAAGACACCCCCTAATGAAAAGGGTTCAGCCATATCTATCCATCCCTTTATGTAGCGTCGCATCATGCCACTTGTCACGTCGTATCGTGCCACCTGTCGCGTCGCATCACGCCACCTGACCCAGTACCACCTAAAAGACGAGACCTGTGCCCCCCCCCCCGCCCCTCGAATGTCACTGGTGGATCCATGCAGCGCCAATTAGCTTGCATCAGCGATGCCGCCAGCACAGCGCGTCTTGCCACATCTCGCAACGCGGCGACACCAATACAGACGCATCTACCGCTTCTCTCATCAAGCCTCGGCATGTTTGCCACTTGAGATCGGTCGTGGATTCACTAACAACGACGTCGTCTAAAGAATTCGCTGTTGAGACTCCACGGTGTCCAAATGCGACACCGATGCCCAACGACTTTGCCGTGACTACTGCAGACTCATGCGGGATTGCTCATTTTTTATTGACCGTTGTAAGAAGACTCGACTGAATCTGCGAACATCGGCCATTTATAAAACTAGACACGAGCAACTTCGAGTGTAAAGAAAGCTGGAGCAGGGCCCTGGAATGTGAGCTGCCACACGGAGTCTGCCAGTTGTAGATCACGTCTTCTTGTTTTTGATAACCGTTAAGATGGAGAAATATTATATGCACTAAAATGAGATGAGCAAAATATGCACCCCAAATGGAGCATCCCAAATCAAATCCTCCCCTCCCCACAAAAGTAAAAAAAAAAAAAGATGCGTAGTTAGTGGACGTTGGAACAGCGAAGGGCAAAGTGGCAGACATTTTTTCCTAGTGGCGGTACGTCCAGATAACTCTCCCCGTCACCTCCACTCCTCCTCTTCCTGTTGCTCCTTCTCCTCCC
This sequence comes from Ixodes ricinus, assembly GCA_037355805.1. Taxonomy (NCBI): domain Eukaryota; kingdom Metazoa; phylum Arthropoda; class Arachnida; order Ixodida; family Ixodidae; genus Ixodes; species Ixodes ricinus. The sequence goes on from JAZHYW010008293.1 coordinate 37,866, forward strand.
AAACACTTGCGACTCCCCTACCGTTGGCATTTTAAGGCTAGAAACCTTGCAGTGAAGCCAACTTGCAAAACCACCATTTCGCCGATTTGTGTGGATGTGTGTTTGATCACCTATTGTAAACAACTTATTTTTTCCGGGCTCAATATTTCACGGTTTAGGTCAAAGCTGAAGTTTGTGGGCACCCTGGCGGCTCCGCACCCCAGTTGCCCGACTGCGAAGCAAGGGTGCCATACTTTTCCCGCGTGGCGGCGACGTCACGCCAGCCACGCGCACATCGGATGCGCCGCCTTGATAAGGCAGATCAGAGGCGGCGCACGGAGAGTCGCTGACTGGACTCAGCCGCCGTTGGTAGCAATATTAATCGTCCTGTCCATGTCCCATTTAATGTAGTTTCTTGTTGTTGAAACCGTTGGCTCCGTGTTATTCCTCCGGGTCGGGTATGCAGCAAGGCAAACCGACCACAAGTTTTGTAATAATTTGCGGGTTCTAATTTTCGCAACGCGGTGGGATCACAATATAGATTCCAATGTGTTTACATTTTATCGGAATTGTTCACGGGACCTATTTTTCGTGAATTGTAGGTCATTCACGAAATTCATGAAAATTACATCATTGCAAAATTAATTTGTTTACAGTACAGTCGCCGACTGATTTTTCGGACATGTCCGATTGTTCGGACGTTTTTGCCGAGCCGTCACCCACCCCATAGAGTTAATGTATTGACCAAAATTTTGGACGCCAGAAAGGTTATTGCTTGATATTTCTGACATAATTTGTGTAATTTCCTCAGTTTACAGCCACAAAACAACCGCCACGATAGCTCTGCGAGCTCAGTCACCGCCATTTTGCTTGTTTTGATTTTGCCCTGTAGCCTCGATACGATACTACGTCCTACGCAATGAACAAGCTGGGTTGAGGCTATAGTCCGGTTTTCCGGTTCCGCTATAGCCAACATGGCCGCCGTCTGTCCATTCTTATGGCTTTTCCAGTTCTTCTCGTGGTCCGTGTTTTTCAAGTGCGACTGCGAGAAGTGTGGCTGTCTGTCGTTCTTGTGGTCTTTGAGCGCGAAGGTTTGTTGCTGATAGGCTTAGTATTCAAACAAGCTTCGTAAAGTAAACGTTGTCTACAAATAGTGCCAAATGGTGGAAACTTCAACTTTGCTGTCTGTGCCAAGGAAGGCGCCGACAAAGTGCAGCACCGTGATCGAGCAGATAAACAAAGAAGTGAAAAGTGAACAATATAAAGCGCAAGTTGCACGAGAACTTAAAATTGACACCAAGCAAGTGGAAAGTGGCCAATACACAGCAGAATATGCACGGAAATTTTACGTTTTGGCTGAAATAGATTTTTCGGACCGCTTGATTATTTGAACAATTTAGGGGTCCCCTCCACGTCCGAAAGATCGATCGGCGACTGGGCACATCATATAGAGCAAGAAAAAGGAACTCTGATTAAGTCCATACATAGTTAACATCGTTGGCAACAATAGAAAATATTTTTTTAAATAATTAGAGAATGTAGCACTTGCAAAACATGGCTAAATCTAATTTTTGACAAAATCAAAAAATTTACGTAAGTTATTTCGTGAAACTAAATTAAACTACAGTGGTACCAGTCGACAGCTCATGTATGGGACTGCTGGCATCTATTATTTGAAAGCAACAAACGTCATGGGTGTGCGAATGCAAGCAGCCTTTTTCAGTGAAGGAAATAAGATGGGAGAGAAGCGTGGTCCTCTCCGTCAAGCTCAAGCACCTAAGTTGACCGGCAAGCTCACCGAGTCACTGGCACCGGGTGGCAGCACTGGTTCATAGGTGGTGCAAGCTGCCACCTAATTTCAAAGGATTAGTAATGTCCGTATATTGGCACGGGATGCTTTCCAATTAAGCTTAACATGTCTCACAAGTGTGCTCTCTTTTTTTTTTTTTCATTTTGTTTACGTGGTTTGGCTTTTGGCGTCAACAACTAGAAGGTGTCGGCCTATGCTGTAAGAGGTGTGAAAAAGGTTGGATCACAAGGAAACGCAAGGAGGCGAGAGTAGGCGACTCGAGAAACATGGTGCAGAGTGAGAGCTAGATCCTGCACGCAACTTGTTCTCCTCTTTCGCTGTACCCATTACCTTTGCATTTCTCTAAATAAAGTGACATTCCGTGCGCAGATTTTCTAACATTGAGCTTCCTTTGAACGTGGCCACCCGTCTGAGCATTGTAAGCTTGAAAAAAAAAAGGGATTCTTGGTATCGAGTGAATGCAGTACATGGTCACCTTCCTTCAGAATGAAAACCTAGGTTGCTGAACTAAACTGATCATTTTGAATCTTCTAAATGCTCTAGAGAAACCACTCTAAAGATGTTAAAATGTGTTCAAATCAAATCATCCCTTTTGATTTTTTTTTCCCTCTTGAATTGCTTATCAGCTATTTCTACTGTATAAATGAAAAGGTTCGTTCAACTGTTGTTTATGCATCTTTATTGTTGCTGCCTGTTGCCAAGTGTTGTGGGGCAGATTCCTCATTGAGTCTCATTATTAGGTGGTATTTTTTGCTTCCAGTAGATATGCAGCGCTCGTTATATTCTCGCATGCATGGCCAAGAGGAAACGTTTTTCTATACTTCCAAAGTAACGCCGTGTGCAAGGCCAAGAGGAAACGCTTCTTCATACTTCTAGAAGATTCACACTTACTCTGTGTTGGCCTATTACATTGTTAAAGTGTAATAGGCCAGCACAGAGTGAATGCAAATCTTTTAGACGTATGAAGAAGCGCTTCCTCTTTGCCATGCACGTGGCAACATCTTTGAGCCAGACTAAAAATTCAAACAAGTTTAACCACGTTTAACCCCTCTTTCCAGTTTCAACAAGAAGAAGTACCAGGAGGCCATGGCAAAGCAACAGAGGGTGTCCAAGAAAGCCCTCAAGCACATGAAGCGGTTGAAGAAAAGAAAATGATGAGGTCTTAACTGTCCAACACCTAATAAATTACACGTTCCGCTGTAAAATTTTCTTATGCCATAATAGTGACATCTGGATATAGCGAGTCAATGGTGTTCTCGAAAGCGTGTTCCAAAAGTAAGTTTTATGGGATAAACATTTGACACTCGACTCCCTCTACAAAAACTACTAATGGATACCTAGCTGCAATTGCCTTGTTTGCAGGGGCTGACTGAGGAAGCTGGTTGGCTGTGGTGACCAAAGTAGCATGGCATTATTCTTTTAATTTGCAACCATATGCCACGCAAATGCATGAAAACTTTAATTAAAGGGCAACTCCGGCCAAAACTGAAAAGGAAATAAATTACTGGTATCGCTCTAGTGACACAAATAACGACCCCAGCCAAAATATTAGATCAGGGGACGCCGCATTCTCAACTAATGGCAATAATAAAAATGTGTCCCGCTGCGAGCCGCTGCTCCTTAGCGGGCCGCCAGCGGGTTGCCGATCGCTAAAGCAACGTTGGGCCGTGACGTCAGGGTCGATCTCTTTTTTCCTCCGATTCGGACGGCCGTATCCGTTGTGCGGTTGAGCAGTGTAAGTGCGCCTCTTTGAGCTGCTACCGCCAGGACTTCGGCTGGTGATGTGCTTGTTTAGCCGTTGCTTTTATCTGTAGCCCGTGTAGCTTCGGTATAGCCTTTTGTTTATTTGCTTGTAAAGGCTCGTTTTAGAGAGCAACTTGGTGCACACTCGCGCTCATCGGGCTGTCAGAAAAACTGGCCAAGCTGCAGTCGTGGGCATGTTACTGCTAAAAATGTAACAGTGTTACAGTTACTGTTACTCAGGCAAACAAAAGTAACCCTGTTAGTTACAAAATTGAAGGAGTAACTTGTTAAAGTTACAGTTACTTCGCCAAAGTAACCCCGTTACTTCGTCGTTACTTTACAAAATATTAGAAAACATTCAAAAGGAACATTCTCTTATATGACTTTAAGTTAGCATAGATTTCTAATAAGACATTGTTTTGTTCACTTTATAGAATCTGGTTATTTTGAGATACTATGATTTTCTTAATAATCACTATTAACATGTTTGGTTCTTCCTGTTTCAATTTTTACCATGAATAGCTCCTTGAACAAGATACCGTATCTACTCGAATCTAATGCGCACCTTTTTTCGGGGAAATAGGTCCAAAAATTGCATGCGCGCTAGAATCGAGTGCGACCCAAAACTGCGCTACCATATCGCCATAGAAATTTCAAAATGGCCACTTCATTACGCACTGAGAAGCTGAGAGCCTTAGAGCGTAGGCAGCTCGTGTGTTTCTTTCGTTCGTATCAGCGTAGAAGTCCCCACTGCAAAGACACGCCGCGTTCACCATAATGCTGGATTCAAAGAAAAGTGATAATGTGCGCGGAGAGCGATGGAAATCAGGCTGCATCACGTGCGATGGACGAAAGATGCGTGGTGCACAGTCCCGTCTGCCATGGTTATCAAGGCCTTCAAGAAGTGCGGAATTTCTATTGCTATAGAAGGCACCGAAGATGAAATGCTTTGGGCTGTTGACAGCGATAAGGAGTCGTCCGACAACGATGACGAGTGATGCATACCGCCCACGGGCGCTGCACCAGACCGTCATCATGATAACGACCTTGCCGGTGAGAGACAGCGCCATTCATTTCATCGCAAGGTTGAAGCATTTGGAATAAACCTTTATTGTTCCAAGTGAGAAAAAGCTTCATTTCTGTATTTAACCTACAAAATCTGGTGCGCGTAACAATCAAGGTCATCACGTTCTTTTTTTTTTTTTTTTCGGACCTCGAAAAATGGGTGCACGTTACAATCGAGGGCTCGTTAGATTCTAGTAAATACGGTAATAATTTAAGGCGGTATCCAAGGAAATACAATATATGATTATAAATTTAGAGCCTCTTCAACAAATTACCGGCGACTTTAGTTTTTCAAATTTTTAACATAGCAGATACCTGGTCCCTGAAGAACTTTAAAATAAGTGTGACCGCCATAAGGTATACACTGAACACAACAGCAGGCGCTTAAATCTCGTATATATCCAATCATGCTGCCAGTCTACAATCAGCCAATTCTAATTTCGAATTTCTTTGATGAGGCGAAATCGGACGGAACCAATAAAAATCGTGCAAATGTGAAGTCAATAATAAGTCATACCTTGCAATCAGCTTTGTAAATGTTTTCTTATGCCACTCCAATCCACTCGTCGGTCGAATTGTTTTCTACTTCGCACGCACAACCTTTCATGAAACACTTGGAGAGCAATGTTGCGGCAACATTCCTCCAACAAAATAAGCGCTGATCGAGGTACAAACGACCACTGTGTAAAGAATTCCAAACGGCTGTTGCAATCTTTTCTCCAACAGTTCCCTAACCAGATCGAACACGCTTGTGCTCCTCTATCTCACCACCCGAAATAGAAGAAACCACCCGGAAAGCCCACGACGTGAATATCTATAAATCAACTGATGCCAAGTGCCCCTGGTCCCAGCTAAGGACGTTCTTTCAATTTCAAGAAAACATGCAAACAAGCAGAACGACACAGACGTTTCGAGCGAATGCTCTTTCTCAAGTGACAAACCCCAGGAGGGGCAAAAGAGGGTGACGAGAGACAGACAATAGCCAGTAATTGGGCAGTAAAGAAAAAAAAAAAGGTAGGGAGAGAAAATGGGTTTGAAGTAGACACCCTGCAAGAGTACATCTGGAATTTGTACGATTCAAATGAGAGGGGAAGGAAACGTATGTCTGGTGGGAAGACGACGAGGTTCAGGTTGTCCCATAAGCCTGCGTGCTCTGTGGGCGATGTACCATACACGACTGGTACGTACACGAACGTCCCCATCCTCCCAGTTGGCGGTGCCAGCTTGGGCAAGCAGGGCCAGGCAAAATTTAGTTTCTTTATATTTTTATTTGTTTCCCCTCCGGCTCCAGACGTTTCTGCAGCAGTTCTTGCTGTGCCCTTCGTGTACCAGGACTTGGGACTCTCACGAGTTGTGAGACGATTTGGTGGTCGTGTTTGCAATATTTTTGCACATAAATCTGAGAAGTAACTCTAACGACGTTTCTTTTACGGTTACTTTCAAAAAATAGTAACTCTTACAGTTACCAGTTCTTTTCACTAAGCAGTAACCAGTTACAGTTGCAAGTTACTCCAAAAAGTAACTAGTTACAGGTAATGCGTTACTAGTAGTGATGGACCGAATCTGCCGAACTTCAGATTCGGCAAAGTTTGGCACATGCCAAACTTTTGAAGGAAAGTTCGTCGAAAATTCGGCCAACGTATGCCCATGCGCGAGAACGCGACTGGGCCATGGGCAAATGGATGCCGTGCGGTCGTGTGGTCACCATCGAAGTGTAGTACTACCAGCGGTTACGGCGAGGTGCGGAGTAGGCGATATGGTAATTGTGTATTTGTCAGCCTTTGTGAGTGTGGTTCTCTTCAATATTTTCTGCCTCAAAAACGGAAGATCGACCAGAATTTACTCAAAAATGATGCAGTCCACTGTGCAAATGACAAATGATGTGGTACATCCGGGATAATGTGATTTTCATTTAATCTTTCCAGTGAAGCAACATAGTTGCAACATTGACGGACAAGTACTTTAAAGCACTCCTCGCCATTATAGCAATCCTGTTTTCGGCTCACAAATGGTTTGTGCCAAAAACAAAATAATATTGCTTTTCAATTAGCATTCAGTCTAAAAGTTTTTTGTGCGACACGAGGGTCAATCACAAGGGAGTAGACACAGAAAAGCGCAACTTTCAACTAGTTTATTCGTGCCCAATCAACCACGAACATCCAGAAAGAGCATGCGCAGCACGCTACACAGAAGGAAAAAAGGAAACAGAAAAAAAGATAGAAATTAGCGTTATTTCGCAGTTTTCATCTATCCGCATAAAACTAAACACAGAACTATCATGCCTGATGTTGCACATCCGACATTCCTAACTCGTCCCGTCTTCCTAAACGTCCGGTGTGTCCTAACATTAGAAACTCATTTTAAAAGTTAAAAGAGATGTTGCAAATATCGGACGCACACTTTCATGCAAAGCTGAAGTGACTCAAATCGAAAAATATACATATTTACAATAATATTGTTATCTCTTCTGGTAAAGGCTCAACAGCCGTTCTATTCATTTTCGCGCATGAAACCGTCCCCAACAATACAGAATTGCAGGCTTGCGCTGATGAGGCCTCAAAACCGAAACTTGCGTATCGTGTCTGTGCTCGCTATTACCCAATGCCGTTGTCACACCACTTCTGCAAAAAGTCACTTTAAAATTACCAGTAAATACACAAAAATAACACCGATACAATAATCTTGTAGAATATCACCTCATTTAGTAATAACTGTGTCAATATGCATTTTCAAAAAACCTAAAGACTATTTTTGCACGAAGAAACGACATATGAACTTTTAGGTTTGGCACCAATGTAGTTAGTTGGCGGTACCTAACCCCTTTTGAGACAGCAAAAGTTCAGATTGCCGACACAGGTAAAAGTTTGTTTCTTGTTTTGTTCTAGCTTTTCCCGCTTTTGGGACACTTTCACTGGTTGGCGATCACACGCAGTCTCTCCCACTCAACGAGAATGCGCTTGGTTGCTAGTGAACCGTGGGCCCCTTCCCCGAATCCCAGCATTTCAGGAATCCTCTCTTCGCTGGTCGCCCAGGGCGGTCGACAGTGGTCTAGGGCAGGGCACCACAGCAGCACGTGGAGGACGTCCTCGCTTGACTGCCCGCACAGAGGACAGGCCGTGTCGGTGTCTCCGAAGAGTTGGGCCCGTCGGCAGTTTGTCATCAGCGCTCCTACCCGTGCCTGAAACAGTAGCGCGATTTTATGGTCCCCTCGGTAGTGTGTGCAGGGAGACAGCTCTGACTTGTGGAGCGCGTAGATGCTCTGGAGGCTCTGCTTTTTCCTCACCGCTTGTCTCCAAGCCTCAAGTTCAATCGCGTTCACCTCCTCTGTCACAGCTTTGAACCATCCTTTCTCCAATGTGGCCTCATGTCGCCTTGTCCCTTTGCTGTACACAGAGTCGAGCCTGGCGATGGTGTTTGACCAGTTCGTCCTGCTGCTGCGGTATCTAACGTAGTAGAACGTCCTTTTGGTGTACGCTTCATCTGGCATGTGGATCAGGCACCCGAGGTATCCAAGCTTGGCCCTTGCATCCCGTTGTTTGAATGTCGACCAGGCCATCTCTCCCGTGACGGCCAGGTTTGCAGTTGCCCCGTTTCCGCCCAGTGCCCAACTCCCGATTTCCACTTGATGGCGGTGCAGTGTCTTCAGGGTGGTCTGTTGGAAGACCACTGCGTCGTTGGCGTAGGTGACTGCCGGTACTGCGACACTCTTCCACAGTGCCCTTGCAAGGGTGTATGGGTTATAGGAATACTTTGCCATGTTCCACAGGTGACCTCTTCGGATGTTGGAGCTTTTTAGGGTGTTCCTCTCATGTTGTTTTAAGTATTGTGGGCCTTCTTGAAGAGTCACTCCGAGATACCTGTACTCCTTGGTATGTTCTACTTCCATCTCCTGTACTCTATAAACATGTGGTTAGGCTCGTGAACATTATAGCCCATCCACTTTGACTTTTCCTTACTGAATTTGAATCCCTCTTCATTCCCAAATCGAGTGCAGATATCGAGCATGTCTTGAAGGTGTTTCACTCTCTGATAACAGGAGTATGTCATCAGCAAAGGCCAGTACTGGAATATAAGTTGTTTCCATGTCATTACTGGAGGTAATGGTTGTGAAAGAAACACCCTGCCCTTTGGCTTGCAGCTCCAGAATAGAGATTGTTGATGTAGATGTCGAACAGGGTTGGAGAGAGGGGGCAGCCTTGGCGCAGACGGGTCCATATCACATGAGCAAATGACATTTTAGCGAACAGCGACATTTGAGCGAATTGACGTTTTAGCGAATAACGGGGCGCGCGTTAACCCATCCGCCGCGCTGCGCTTGCGCCGCTTCGCGGCAACAGTCTGTGGCGGCTCATTACGAAAATGTTAACCCATTTGGCCCACCCGAAAACGCTGCTTTGCGGCGTCCGACTATTCGCTAAAGTGTCATTCGGTGAAACGTGGGCGTTCGCTCAAACATCATTCGATCAAGTGAGTGCCTCCCGGCGCAGACCCACAATCATGTTCACCTGCCTTGATAAATGTTCTCCTAAACTGTATCTGGCGTTGCATCCGGCGTACATGTTTCTGAAGAGCGATACTGTCTGAACATCCAGTGCCATCGCTTCTAACTTCGTCCACATCTTCTCATGGGGCACTGCATCATAGGCCTTTTCCAAGCCAAGGTAAGCCAGATAGAGTGGTGTGACGGGAGGCACTCACTTGATCGAATGATATTTTAGCGAACGCCCACGTTTCACCAAATGACACTTTAGCGAATAGTCGGACGCCGCGAAGCGGCATTTTCGGGTGGGCCAAATGGGTTCACTGTCGCCGCGAAGCGGCGTAAAGCGCAGCGCGGCGGATGGCTTAACGCGCGCCCCCGTTATTCGTTAAAACGTCGATTCGCTCAAATGTCGCTGTTCTCTAAAATGTCATTCGCTCATGTGAAAAGGTTAGTATTGTTATCGGCCTGTATGAGTCTAACGATTTCTTGTCTATCTTTTCCTTTGTAGATTAGTTTTATTTTGGCTTGTTTCCAGGCTTCAGAAATGGCACTTTTTGCCAGCCTCCGTGCTACCAATTTAAGCGTTTTTCTTTTTTGCCGAATTTCTAGGTGGCGCAAGCTACCGCCAGTTACAAAGGGTATAGCTATTAACATCTATCCATCTGCTGAATCTTTCGAAAAGGTCGGCAAAAATTCAGCTTTCCCAAATCCCAAGATTCGGCGCCGAATTTTCGATTCTGCAAAAGTTCGGCCCGTTACTAGTGCGCGATTTTTAACCATGTTCAACGTTTGCCAACTTACAGTAGTTCTAGCTAAAGTGAACTAGAGGAGAGTTCACTTTAGCCCAGCTGTGCCTCAAAGATGCCGAGCACAACTTGTAGCGCTGTGGGCTGCTCAAACAACCCGCTGCGTAACCCGGAGGTGCTTTTTCATAAGTTTCCAACGGACCGGAAATTGCAGAAGGCGTGGGTCAACGCTGTTCGACGAGTGGACTTTGGAAAGCCTTGGACGCCGACCCCCAGATCGAAGCTCTGCTCCGTTCATTTTTCCCCGGAGAGTTACGAACGAAACCTACAGGTGTTGGCTGCTTGTGGCTTGTCAGCGAAGGGCACGAGGCTGAAAAAGATGCCGTGCCGTCGCTCTTTGCCCACCGTCCGCCCGCTGTACCAGCACGAGCGGCCTACATCAAGCGGCGGCGAATCGAGGTATGTACGAGCTTTTCGGCTCTGCGGCCATACATTTCTCGATTGATGTCTTCTGTGGTTCTCGTTGCATGATAGACGTTGAGGCAAGCCCTCGAATCTGGATCGAGCGCTGCGGCTGGTGCCTCGCCGGGAAACGTCTTGGCTGAAGGTGAGGTCTACCCACTATCCTTTCAATCAAAGCCAGTCAGAACTCGGCGTCGTTGTGACGTCACCGCAACCTCCGCGCGAGAAGCAGACGACTTGCTTTCTGCTATCCGCAGTGTCGCCGCGAAGCGGTAAACCATAAACGGCTCTGGTGTGAGCTAGAGTTCCAGTAGCTCCCTACGGGAGCCAGAGTTGCGCGTCTGTTGTCCACGTGCCGCCGTGCCGCAATTCACCGAGATCCGATCACGTAAGGAGCCGGATCAAATGCCGTGCAGGAAAGTAGATGTTCCACGCGACCGGCGTACGTTCCCCCAGAGCCTTATATTGTGAGAGTTTGGCCATACATTGGTTTGAATAGGCGAACATCTCGGGGCCAACCACAGGCCGCAGAAACAGCCCCTAGCGGTGATCATGAGCTCTAAAAATGTGACTTCGCTAATTTAAGCCATTTTAGCGTCGCTCGAGTAAGAACGTATAACTCTTGGTGACAGAACTTGGCGCATGTGAGGTTCTCGTCACGTCCATATTCAACAGTAGCATAAACGAACGTGCGGTCCGAACCAGGGCCGACTTGCTATACTCCTTCTCATCCTACAACGGACTAAAGCCGAATGCTACAGACCGCCAGGTCTAATCACGAGCCTGTGGGAAACCACGTATACATTTGCTCCGTCGTACCTATTATGCGCCAAGACGCATCATGCGGAGGCAAATTTTTTGTCTGCTTATCGAGCCCTCTCGGCGGCTCCGTCTGCTTGCAACTACTGAAGACTACTGAAGGGATTAAATGCCGTCTGGAAGCGATGGGGCGAAGAGGACCCCGGATCACAACCAGTGGCCATTGGTTCGGATAGTATGCTCGACACGGAGTGTATATACGGAACGCATGCGTAAGGGAGGTGCGGGTTTGGGTATGTTTTACGCACACAAAAGTTGGATTGGATTGTTATGGCTAAGGCGAAACGAATTTACATCAGTGTTCCCTGCGAGCCGTCCAACTTCTCCAAACTGTTGACATGTTAACGAAGTATGGCAAGAACGTTTATGATACTAAATATTATGTACCTTTATTTCATCAATGTAAAATAGCACTGCTATCATAACAGAGAATCTTCTGCGTTAGATTCATGTTATTCATACTCTGGGTGTCGTTATTTCTCTTGTGCGCTCTTTCGCAATGCGGGTGCAAGCTTTTCTGAGGCAGTGCTCCGCCCGCCAGCCTTCGGGCCCCTAGTTCATTGTACGGTGAGACAGAGAACAGCGTCTCAGCTGAGACTGGGGCACTGATCTCTGTGCAGGGGTGGAAGCGCTGCGCCAATTGCGCCACCCTGCGCCAATTCACTTCCCTGCGCCAGCCTGCTCCAAAACGCCAATTTCATCTTTTTTTGTGTGTGTGTTTTTTTAAATTTAGCGGAAAACGGTCGGCCACTGGCCACCATGTGGTGTGTACTTTTGTTTAGGCGTCAGTGCGGGTGACTCGTACCAACTCGACTGGGGCTCCGAACCAAATGTAACCGCAGGGCGAGGCGTCGATTTTAGTTCATCGAGAGTGAGATGTCGATTTTGACTACAAAGAGCTTGATATACGAACACATCGCTTTGGTTTCGGGCATAGTTGGTTGGCGCGGTTGAAAGCGCGTATGCAGTTGCCCGTGGTCCCGATTTGCCGTGATCGTGGGAGTTGGTGTCTCGGCACCGGTGGGCTACCTCGGCCATCAACATGAGCAGAAGTAATTGGTCTTTACTAGCTTTACCTGTTATTTGGTAGCGTACCATATTTTGGCACTTAGCCGTTAAGAAACACGTACTATGTTAGTTACGTTTGTTTTTCTTTGCGAACGCAGTTAAGAAACGCGCTATGTTAGTTTCGTTTGTTTTTCTTTGCGAGCACATGCACATGCGTCAACATGAGTAAAAATAAATGGTCTTTACTAGTTTTACCTGTTATTTGGTAGCGTACCATATTTGGACGCTTAGTCGTGAAGAATTGCGAGCACAGGCACACGCGTTCTATTAGTGGCTGTGATATTTTTAAGACAATATATTTTTCCATCTAGAGTAATATAGATATAGCTTTGTATGTTGACTTGGGTGTAGGGATTGCTGTATTCTATGAACAGGGATTAAGAACATTTGTATTTAATGAAAACAGGTCAGCAAGGACTGCTTTATTTTGAAACATGTTGTGGTACCTTAATTTTTTTTATGGAGACACGCAATGCACAACATTTTATGGAGTACATAAGGTTGCGTTGCTCTTCTAGTCGATGCTTAAAGCTGCATATGTAACAGTGACTGTGGTATTCTAAAGATATAAAATACTACATTTTATTTTGCATCTGAATTTTTGTCAAATGTCAGTAGCCTTGTATTTTGTTACTAAACTTGATATAGGGCTTTTTAAGCAGTGATTGAACATGTGTATTCTTTATTAAACAAAAACTGTAGTCAGCAAAGGTAGTTTATCTGACACCTTGCAGTGGTTTAGTTTTCTGGATACATGTTTATAATTGGTCTATTAAATGGACGGTTTTGTACTGGCGTGGCTCAAGTTGTGCTTTTATGTGTCGGGGCCTCCCATATAAAGTCTATCATGACTCTGCCTGCTGGTGGAATGGTTCTCAAAGCCTTTTTCTTTGCATAAATTGCCAATATTCCATATTTCAATGCAATAGAAATAGAAAGGTATGTATGTATGTTGCTTGAAAATTATTCTGGGATGTGCATGCATATATTTTTGCTACATTTTCACATTTAGAAACAACAAATCTCTTTTAGACACCTGTTTGACCTCCGTGACCTGCTCCAAAACCTACTTCTACGGCTACAAAACTTAACTTTGCTGCTCCCTGAGCTGCTCTAAAGTGAGCCTTTTACTGCTCCAAAACTGCTCCAAAGTGGGACTTGTGCTGCTCCCAGCCCTGCTACAAAAGGCTCTAGCCCGCTTCCACCCCTGTCTGTGTCAATTGCTGGATTGCGCATCCCCGCTTGTTCGCTGCAGCGCGAGTGCGGCCATCAAACAACCATGTTAATGCAGTTTCTTATTTTATTTTTTTCTCTCGTTTTGCTAGAGGTTGGTGGCAGCATGCTAAAGACGCGTTTTCTACTTGTTTGTCGTCATTCGCCGAAGACATTCTTTAAGATCCTGTGTGAGCCGTGTGGAAAGTTTTACGAAACTGCAGTGCCGCAAGAAAAAGGCACAACTCGTCGAAAGCAAGTTTCGCCGGTCTCACGGCGTGTTTAAAGCTTCCTTGGCATGCCGAAGTGCTGTGTCTCTGTGCCTTTGCACGCTCTGATACCGATCAAGGATCAACGCCGTGTGGATGTGTATTGCGAGTGCAATGTTCGTGAAGCCGAATGTGCCTCTGGATCAGCGTCTTACTTTACTCTGACGACTGTATACTTGTGGCACTCGCGGTCCACAATTGAGCTTGACGCACCGTCCAGTAGCGACGGAAGAGGAAGGAAGGAAGGAAGGTACGCCTTTTTTTCGTCAATAGACGATTTACAGAATACCGTGCACAACAGCTCCTTACCACTGATCAGTGCTGGCTCATTATCAACCTGCTTATTAATTGCACTTGACGTTTGAGCGTGGCTCACCTAATTGTGATTGGTCAACAGATTGCACACGACCATATGGACCGCGCTTCAAAAATTTTCGTTCTCGCCGTCTTGTACTTTTTGCCTTCGAAAACCCTCCTTGCTCCACAGCGTTGCTCTATTCTTATATGTGAACCATTGGAGTAGGTTTGGAACATAACCATGGTTAATTAGCAGTCTTGGGTAGTAAGGCATTAATAGTAACGCATTACTAGTAATGCGTTACTGTCACTTTGTTACTTTTTTGGTAACTTGCAACCAGTGGCGTCACAAGGGGGAGCGGGGGGGGGCGGACCTCCCCGGGTGCAGCGCTCAGAGGGGTGTCGCGGCGAGCCACGAGAGCGGGGGGGGGGGGGGGGGAGTCGCGGCGGGCCACGCGAGGGGGGGGGGGGTGTTGCGGCGGCCACGCGAGAGCGGGGGGTGTCGCAGCAGGCAATTGCCCCGGGTGCCGCTGACCCTCGTGACGCCACTGCTTGTAACTGTAACGAGTTACTTTTTAAAAATGTAACTTGTAACTGTAGTTCTACTACATTTTCTCAGGTAACGATGAAAGTAACGATGTTACTTTTGTCGCTACTTTCCAGTTTTCTTATGAATAATATATCTTTGAACGAGTGCAATTCAGCTATTCCTTGCACTTTCCATATTGTCTTTTCCGACATATCGAGTGTCAAGTTGGCCTTGCACAAACTTGTGAATACAATCTTTCTCGCGAGTCACAACCCGAATCAGCCAACGTGTAGATTTAATGAAAAATAAAAATCTAGTAATCTTTACACACGCTCTTGTACTTTGTGACTGAGCACTTACATCTTAGTATCTTGTAGCACTATCTATGTTGCGGTTTTTCTTTTAATGCGAAAGCATTTACTGTCCCATGGAGCGAGCCGACGTCATCAATTTGACGCGCAAAAACGGCACCTAGTGTCCCTGATCCCAAAGGTCCCAATGGCTGGCGCACGGTGACGAGGCTCTCATTGGCCGCTGCACGCGTCAGTTTCAACGACCGTCGCCAGATGGCGCTACATCTCCGTGCCGCCAGCGCGCCAATAAAATTAACCGCCGCAACCCCATTCCACTACGGGCCCCGCGCCGGTTAAAATGGACACGTTGGCGTGCGCTGGGAGGCTTCTGCTCATCTCGCCGCCGACCAACATGGCGCTGCTTCTAGTAGCCACGTCATCGCCGGTGCGTCTGCTTGTCTCGACGCCGACGAATATGGCGCCGCTTTTAGCATCCACATCGTCAGAGGGGCTTCTATGCTTTCGCATTCACAACTTATAAGAAGTGCTTAGGTGTACTTTGAGCTTTTTTCTGCACAAACGCTTTTTAATCGAATGAATCAACCGTGAAGCAACAATACACGCGGAGGGCACTGCGCATGTTTCGTATTTTGATTAGTGACACTACTCCGGCATGGTATCAACAGTCGAGGCAAAATGTACTGCTGTTTTCGCGGGGTTTGTTTCTGGCTTGCCGGGTACGAACTGAAATATGTCCAGCGACTCTATGAACCCAGCGCAACCGTCAACGAGCCAGGAATGTGCTCGTGCTACCAAGGATAGGGCGTTTGTATTGGGTCCGCGTTTGCCCCCGTGCAATTCCTTCCAGTCCGCCAGTTGAGCGCCTGTTCAGCAAGGGCAGGGACGTGTTCGCCATCAAACGAGGGAAACTTTCAGACAATACCTTCGAGAAATAACTGCTGCTAAGTACAATATTAACTAAAAAGCTCATGTTTTAATTTTATGCAATTAAACTTGGTGAGGGGCGTTTTCTCGTTTTTCCTCAATTTTTTGTGTTATAGAAGAGTAACTGAAAAGTAGCTTCGTTATGTTTTAAAAGTAACTGTAACGAATTACTTTTTAAAAGTAACTTACCCTAGACTGGTTGATAGTACATAAGAGCATGTTCAGATCACCCCCCCCCCCTTTTATTGATAGCAACTCACCGGATCAGCTGGACGATCCAGAACTCCGTGGCCGATATATATATGATCTAAAGACATCTACGTGCCACACACCTTCAAAACTTTGGTGCGGCGTTGATTCTTGATCGGTATCGAAGCATGCGAAGGCACAAGGATGCAGCACTCGGTGTGCCAAGGAAGCTTTGATCATGCCGCGAGACCGTTGTCACTTGCTTTCGACGAGTTATACCTTTACATACAGCTTCACGCACATTACAATCGCAAAACACATCCACACGGAGTCAATTCTTGATCGGTACCCAAGCGCGCAAAAGCACAGAGAAACAGCGCTTCGGCGTGCCAAGGAAGCTTTGAACACGCCGTGAGACCGGTGAAACTTGCTTTCGACGAGTTGTGCCTTTTTCCTGCGGCACTGCGCTTTCGTAAAAATTTCCGCATGTTCTCAACGGCAAGTATCACGGCTCACACAGGATCTTAAAGAATGTCTTCCGCAAATGACGACGAACGAGTAGAAAACATGTCTTTAGCACGCTGCCGCCAACCTCTGCAACGCTAGCAAAACAAACAAAAAAAACTGCATGCAAGTTGGCCGTCCGATGGCCGCACTCGCGAAGCGGGCATGCGCAATCCAGCAATTGTCATAGAGATCAGTGGACTGGGGAAAGAAAGCACTGCCAAAGCCAGCGCACGAGCCCAGCGGGATCGTCTCAATCTGAGCCGAGCAAACCGTGTCCCAAGACGCTCGTGCGCTGTTGGCCTTTGCACTGTTTTATATAATAATAATAATAATAATAATAATAATAATAATAATAATAATAAGATACAATCAATATCTTTATTTGGCTCTGGAGAGCAGCGGCACCGCAGAAAGGCAACAGCTTGTACCATAAAGGCCCGCGGTGCCGCGTCTAATGAACATGATTATGCGATGAGTATATACGTGCAAGATGACGACGAGATGGATTCTTGCTATTGCGGAGGATGTCAGTCCGATTTGAAGATGTCCACATTCCATTGAGGCGGCTCAGCAGCGGGCTAAGGGGATCTGCAGCCTGCCGTTCGATCAGTGCACGGTTGCACAAACGAGCCCCAGGAGCATGATGGTGCTGTCGCTCACTGCGGTCGAAGCATCAGGCTCCAAAGGGGTAGCCCAGTCAAAGCAGAAAGCTGCCGCCTCCGAGGTACCGAGGCCATGGGCTTAGATTGAGGCGCCACCGACGCCCGGTGTGGTATCCTCTCAACGTCGTTGTCGTCTTGTTTTCCGTTTTTTTCAGCCAGTCTCAGCTGAGACGCTGTTCTAGCAAGCCAGCCGAGAGCAAAACTATCACCGAGACGCCGAAATTGAACGCTTCTATTTCACGCTTTAAATGTCGTTTCCAATATTGTGACGTCGTGGTCTGCTGATTGGTCGACGCAGTGCCGCACATTTAGTTTACGCTCTAACAGCGGGAGGAGTATTCGGCACTGCTGGCGGCCTTTGCTCCGCCCATTGGCCAAACTCCCCCAATATACGGCTGTGTGTTCCCCTGCTCTTGAGCGCGCCGCGTGCATCGAACGGGCGGCGCCGCTATTCGCCGAATTCAGTCACATGAGGAGCAGACTCCGAATGCTGTACAGGAAACCCAGCACTACAGGGATGAACGCGCAACTCTGGCTCCCGTAGGGAGCCTATACAGGAACTCTAGTGTGAACGCAGGCCAGGGGGAGGGGGGTTAAAACGTTTCCCAGTGACACATGCGCCGTCCAACTTTCTTTCGGACGGCACTTGAAGGCGCGAGTAGAGTGCCGTCGGATGGCACTTGAACGCTCTGCAAGAGGGCCGTCGGACGGCACTCTAGACATAGCCTTTTTTTTGTTGTTGCTGAAATTAGTCAAATCGAGAAATCTAAATGCCAATTTTTAGCTAACTTTGACTATTGGGTGTGTTTTGTTTCCCAAAACTATCAAACTGAAATCTGTCATTTGGTGCGAGAATAACCATACAGACCAGACGGCCGTGGTCGATTGTTCAAAGGGAACGTGATAAGCAAACATAGTCGGTTTTCTCAGTTTCTCCTTATGTGAATTTAACTTGAAATAGGTAGTATTGAAAAAGTGCATTTCCTTCACTGTGTGATGTGTTGTATCACAGCACAGAGGTACACATGCGCAGTAATTATTGAGGGAAGTGTTCTTATCCAGGTAATTTCTTATTCAGGGAATTGTTTTTAGACTGTGAAGCCTTTTTCTTTTCAGAGCGCTGTAGCTCTTTTTGGATATATAAAGCGTTTTATGCCGAACACAGTTTTGAGATGGTATCCCCCGCAAAGCTTTTTTGAAGTTAGTCAAATGACTTACTGTGTTGTTTGAGCTATTTTTCCCAGGACAGTCTAAATATAGTATAAGAAATATTTATAGGCATAAGAAAAAATTTATTTGTTCATGTTTGCAATTGAACAAGGTCAATTGTACTGGCAATCATGACCATCTGCAACATATCGCAAAGAGTTGCTTGTCTAACAGCCTCACATAGATTAAAGACGCATGCTCTTTAGTAATTTCACTGCCCTCTCAAGTTGCAGCTTTACCTGAAAATAGCTTATGAGATGTTCATTGCCAAAGTTTCAGGAACACAGACAACAAAAGTCATCGGTAGCAGCAAGGCAGTGCAAACTTCAGCAAAGCACGGCTGCAGCTCCAAAGGCGTACAAGTCTCTGGGGTCAACGCCAAAAGCAAGTGCACGCAGTCAAGCATCGACACAGTCAGCAGACAGACGCAAACCTCCCAGACAACGCAAGAGCATCCTGAGGACATACTAAGGTTGTCGACATGGGGACGTAAAGACCTCCTCAGGATGACTTTACGGGCTTTACGGGGTCCTCGACCTATCCTCGGAAAAAGGTCCATTTGTCCGGCCCCACCACATGGTGAGGATGTCCTGGAAACGTTCACACAGACGACATAAGGACATTCTGAGGACGTCTTAAAGGGCACCCCAGAGATTTCTGAGATGGCCTACTTATGGCCGTAACCCGATCTATGTGTTCTAAGCGCCCCAGAAATCCAGCTATTACAGTCCTCTGCAGCCTATTTCCCTATTAAAAATTTGATCAAGGATTGCGAATCTGATCTATGGGTCTAGGCCAACTCGTCGAAAGCCAACTCGTCAATGGCCAACTCATTCGTCATAGGGCAACTCATTGAACGATAACTCGTCGAAGAGGCCAACTGGTCGTCGCTTTTTAAAGCCAAATATATAACTTTTGTACTTAAATTTGAAAACAAATACTGCCCTATAATAATCTGTGTTCTGTCTTTCGTAAAAAAATGTATACAATAGGCGCTTTTTAAAAAAAGCTCACCTCCAGTCTGCTCTTTCTTGTCGAAGGTTACAACTTGCCGCTTTCGCCGCTTTCATGGTGCAGTGGGGCACGGTCACTATGTCGCTCGTGCATCACTGGGGCGCATGTTAACCTACCCGGCCGATCAGTAGACAACACTTCACGGCGACAGTCTGCGGCGGCCCATTACAAAATAAGTAATAAAGAAACGTAACAAAAGGACAATCCTGAGATTACACATTTTTCAACTTGTCTAAAGGTTCTCTCTTATCTTTACCCTCTTGTAATTTTTCTTTCTATCTTGTAAAGATTGAAAAGAGTAAAGAAAGTAAAGATAAAAAGGAACCACAAACTTTTACCTCGGACCGTCATTCAACCAAGTCGACGAATCGCCCTTTGACTGATTTCCCCTTTTGACAAGTTGCCATTCGACGAATTGCCCTAACGTGAATTGCCCTATTCGACGAACGGGCCGTTGACGAGTTGGCCGTCGACGAGTTGGCTTTCCACGAGTTGGCCGGATTCCTGACCTACAGATGGTGCCACCGAACCCAGCCTAAACTGGTGGAATGACGTACGGCGCTCACGATTGGCTCACGAGCGCCATTTGTCGTTCCACAAGATTCGGCCGGATTTGGTGTAGCCATCTGTAAGTCTGAGATTCGCGATCCTTGATCACATTTTGAATAGGGAAATAGGCCGCACATGACTGTAACTGTTAGATTTTTGGGGTGCTTAGGGCACGTAGGTGGGGTTACTTTCATAAGTAGGCCATCTCAGAAATCTTTGAAGTGCCCCTTTTAGAGCCTTTAGTAGAAACGTCCTGGATGCTTTTTCTAGTCCTCAAGTGTGCCTCAGAAGAGCAATTCGTCCAGCCCCAGCGTGTTTCCAGGACGTACATCCCAAGTGTGCCCGCCATACCCAGTGTCGCCTTCTGATGTACTGCAGCCAGTGCTACAAGCCTATCCAGCACACAAAGCATGTCACATGACTGGTTAGTGGAGCGACATGCCAAGTCACATGACACTGTCATGGCTGGTAGAGTGCTAATGGGAGAATTGCACAAATACACCCGGGTTCGTGATGGCATATCTAAAAAATGTATTTGAGAAACTTTGTAGTGCCTCCACATTGTCAACAACTTCAACTATGGTTAACATGGAAGGCAAGTTTCAGACTATCTTGCAAATGATTTGAAAGAAAGCAGAGTCGTTAACCCCCTTCTCCCCGCCCCCACCTAAGATTTCCGACGCCTATGCTCCCTCCTATGAAATTCCAACAAAAGGAGCTCAATGCTTTCGATGAAACCATGGTAGCTTTCATGGCAAGGAGGCTGAAAAAAGGTACCTGTTTAGGTGGGGTCTTGCAGTGTTACCCCACTGGAATCCCCTCTTTTTCCTCTACCCTTGTTTTTCACTTCTTGCATTTCACTATCAAGCTTAAGTCTTGGTGAAAAAGAGGGTAGGCCACCTGCCCATAATGTCTAAAAAAGCCAACGGTGCAAGGACTGTCTACTCAATAATAATAAACTCAGTGTTGTTCATAGATATAGTTTATTAATTGCCCAATGTATCACATCTGATACAGTCAGTATCTTTTGTAGTTGAAAAAGAAATTGCGATATGTTTACATTTCCACAGCGTAAAAGCTACTAACAACCAAAGGCGTTTTAAGTATCACTCTGAGCATTACAGGGTGTAAAGTTTGACTAAAAGTGTTCCACTGTATGCAACAAATAACCTTATTATTCATCAGGTTGCAGCTTCCGCTGCTCCTTCTTCAGTTTTCTGCGGCACGCTTCAGCCAAGTTTTTACAACCTCCCGAACTTCTGCCTTGTCCGTTTCCAGCCACTTGTTTTTCTTTACGGCTCTTGAAATAAATTTGGGGATTTATTTTAATTAATTATATTAATGTGTAACCATATAAGAAACTCAAATTTGTGTAATGACTGAACCTGTTGTAATTACAGGGTGTCGTACAATCTACAGGCAGCGTTATAAACACTGGGATGAGATTGCCATATTTCTTGTGAAGGCCGAGAAGGCTCAATAGAAAAAGATAATATGCTACTACTGCAAGTGACATCAAAGGAAATGGGGAGCACATAGTGCATAGCCTTGAATATTACTTCTAGTAATAGTCGCTACCGTGTATCACCACAAGTAAGGTTGAGTTTACTTGCCACATGAAATGTGTTCCCTTTCGTATTGCTCACAGTAGTATTGTCACGAATGACAAGTGATGAGGTGATAATAACAGAAGAGACTAAACGTTTAATGGGGCGAATTTATGCCCAAAAATAAAAAAGGGAACAAAAAGAAAGCAGGGCGTCGCGGGCGTGAAAGTCGGCGTGACATTAGAGTCGAATGCTGGGGCAAATCTGACTCTGCTCATTATGCGGAGTCCCTTTTGTACCCTCGTGGGTTTCTGGATCGTTCGGCGTAGAACTTTCGGTGCGTAGAACATTCGGAACTCGATCAGACGAGGATGTTCTCGAACTTACGAGAAGGCCAAGCTGAAAAAATAAATAAAAGCACAAACCCCTGACTGGAATCGAACACTGGCTTTCTGCGTGAAAGGCAAGCGCGATAGCCGTTAAGCCACGAGCGTGCTGCCTGCTTGGTCAGCTGCGCTCGTGGCATTATTCCCCCTTTTAAAAGGTGCGTCGTCTCGATGCAGCACAAAATGAAAACACAGATCCACAGCAAAAGGATAGCAGAGTCGCGAGCCACAGTTCACAGTTCACTCTTTGACGAAAGTCCAAAGTTCTAGCGTTCGTAATACGGCTTGAGCCGGACGACGTGCACCACCTCGGGTCGTAGAACTTCGTAGTTCAGATCGCCGAGGCGTCAGATGATTTTGTAGGGTCCGAAATAGCGTTTGAGAAGCTTCTCGCTGAGACCGCGGCGCCGTATCGGTGTCCACACCCATAGCCGGTCTCCGGGTTGAAAGTGGACGTCCCGGCGACGAAGGTTATACCGGCGTGAGTCGACTCCGCTGTTGGTCATGAATCTTGATTCTTGCCAGTTAGCGAGCTTCTTCCGTGCGTTGCGAGATCAGTTGAGCGTCATCGTTCCCATCGTCGGCCAGCACGTGAGGCAGCATGGCGTCGAGCATCGTGGTCACCGTCCGGCCATGTACCAATTGGAACGGTGTCATTCCCGTGGTTTCTTGAACCGCTGTGTTGTACGCAAACGTGACGTACGGCAACACCTCGTCCCACGTCTTGTGCTCTACATCGTACATGGAGATCATGTCGGCAATCGTCCTGTTGAGCCGTTCCGTTAGTCCGTTGGTCTGTGGATGATAAGTGGTGGGTCGTCGATGGCTGGTGTGACTGAGCCGAAGAACTTTTTGAGTCAGATGTGCCATGAAAGATGACCTGCGATCGGTGATCAGCACTTCAGGTGCGCCATGTTGAAAAAGGATGGACTCGACGAAAAACTTGGCGACTTCAACCGCTGTTCCCGATGAAAGGGCAAGGGCTTTCATCTCGGCGTATCGTGTAAGATAATTGGTCACCACAATAATCCACCGGTTTCCTTGCGTTGATGTTGGGAACGGCCCAAGTAAATCCATTCCAACCTGCAGGAAGGGCGCTGTCGGGGCAGGTATCGGCTGCAGAAGTCCCGCTGGCTCTGCCGGAGGCTTTTTACGTCGTTGGCACTCATGGCAGGACCGTATGTACAGATGGACAGCCTTCGGGAGTCTCGGCCAGTAGTACACTTGTCACGAATCCGGGCTAGCGTCCTGCTGTAGCCGAGGTGTCCAGCCGTTGGGTCGTCGTGGCATGCTTGAAAGATTTCTTCTCGAAGGCCAGCAGGAACCACCAGCAGCCAGTCAGAGTTACTGGTTATGAAGTTCTTGAAAAGCACGCCTCGCCGCAGAACGAAGCTTGACATGTCTCGGGCCAAGACTCGCGGAACCGAACTTCCTTGACCCTTGAGGTGGTCAATCACCGCGTGAAGTTCCGGGTCGTCTCGTTGGAGTGCTCCCATGTCGGTATCTGCAACTGCGCCGAGAAAACGGTCGTCGTCGTCGTCGTCGGTGCAGTCGGAAGGAGGTTCGACTAGTGCCCTAGACAAACAGCCGGCTTCGTTATGCTTGCGGCCAGACTTATATGCACAATGGTTACGTCGAATTCTTGCAGTCGGAGACTCCAGCGAGCGAGGTGTCCTGACAGGTCCTTTAGGTTGGCGAGCCAACAGAGAGCGTGGTGGTCCGTGACAACGCGGAACGGAATCCCGTACAGGTACGCCCAGACGACAGCAAAACATTCCTTTTTGGTCGTTGAGTAGTTTTGCTCTACCTTAGAGAGTGCCCGGCTTGTGCAAGCGATCAACCTCTCTGCTCCGTCTTGTCTTTGAACAAGTACCGCACCGAGTCCGGCGTTGCTGGCGTCAGTGTGAGCTTCCGTTTCCGCTGATGGATCGAAGTGTCCGAGGATAGGCGGCGACTGCAGTCTTTCCTTCAGTTCGTTGAACGCTTGCTCTTGCTCCTCTCCCCACTGGAAGTTCACGTTGTCCTTCGTCAGATTGCGTGAGCGGTGCAGAAATCTTGGCAAAATCGCGAGCGAAACGTCTGTAGTAAGGGCACAGCCCAAGAAATCATTGTACGGCTTTCTTGTCTGATGGCTTTGGAAATGCGGCGACAGCGGATGTCTTTACTGGGTCAGGGCTTACACACTGAGCACTCACGACTTGGCCCAGGAATTTGAGCTCGCTGTAAGCGAAATGACATTTTGACAGCTTGAGTGTAAGTCCAGCATTCTGGATAGCCTGTAGCACGGCTCGCAGATGTCTCAGGTGCTCGTCGAAGTTGCTTGCGAATATCACGACGTCATCGAGGTAGACGAGACAGCTTTGCCATTTCAAGCCTGAAAGGACGGTATCCATTACGCGCTGGAAGGTCGCAGGTGCTGTGCACAGTCCAAACGGCATCACTTTAAATTCGTACAGTCCGTCTGGCGTGACAAAGGCAGTCTTCTCACGATCCCGTTGGTCGACCTCGATCTGCCAGTACCCACTCTTCAGGTCCATCGACGAAGAGCATCGGTCATGGCGCAGCCGGTCCTGAGTGTCGTCGATGCAGGGCAGCGGGAAGATGTCCTTTCTTGTTACGGCGTTCAGTCGTCGATAGTCCACGCAGAACCGAAGAGTCCCGTCTCTCTTTTTCACCAGGACTACCGGTGATGCCCACGGACTGTTTGAGGGCTGGATGATGTCGTCGTCAAGCATTTCTTCAACTTGCTTCTGAATTACTTCTCTCTCTTTCACCGAGACGCGGTACGGCGACCGATGAACGGGAAGCGCGTCGTCGTCAGTAACAATTCGATGTTTCGCAACCGTTGTTTGGCGTACCTTTGACGACGTGGAGAAGCACTCGCTGAACTCGGCGAGAAGGTCACTGAGTTGTCGCCATTGTGGGGTAGGCAGGGTTGAATCAATGTCGAACTGCGAAGGTGGAGTTGTCTCGTGTGGCCACGAAGAGATGTCTTCTGATACTCCGGCGATAGCAGCTGAGTTGGGAAGTTCCTTGGCATGACCCACGGCGGTGCCTTTCGTAAGGTACTGAGCCTCCTGTCGGAAGTTCATTACGAGTGCAAGATTGCGTCCGTTTTGGAGCGCCGCGATGCCTCTTGCGATGCCGATCCCTCTCCCTAGGAGCAGTTGGACGCTACCCTCCAGCAAAGCTTCTCCGCAAATGCCCTTTGGGTCGCGACAGGCACGAGTACACTCGAGTGTGGTGGCAGGTTTACGGGGTCGGAGAGTACACGTACTGTAGCTGACGTGGCTGCCAAAGTTTTGTGATCCTCGGGCATTACGACAGGTTTCCGCAGTCTCAACTCGTTGGCTTCCAGGTCGATGACGACGCTGTACTCGCACAAGAAGTCCATTCCGAGTATAACGTCCCTCGCACAGTCCCGTAGAACGACGAACTTTACCTTACACGTTTCGCCGTGAATCTTGACACGAGCAGTGCATCTTTCGACTGGCGTGATGAGATATCCACCGGCGGTCTGTATCTGTGGGCCATCTCACGGCGTCGTTACTTTCCGAAGGCGTTGGGAGAGCCTCCCACTCAGGACGGAGTAGTCTGCTCCGGTGTCAACGAGAGCCGACGCGTCGTGACCGTCGATAACGATGTTTAGGTTATTCTTCACCGTTGCAGGAGCGTCGTTTCGGTCTCTGGTAGCGTTTGAGTGGGAGCCCTCCGACGTTCGTGGAGGATCTTGGCGTCGGTCGTCTTCGGCAACTCCACCTCCAGGGGTTGCCGCGCCTAGTTTCCCCGGCGAGGAGTGAGGAGTGACAGGCTTTCACGTTGGGGTCGGTGCATCGGTGAAGCTGGACGTCGTGGCGACGGCGACCGGGAGACTCGGCGGTACGCAGGCTCGGGGGACTGAGATCGTCGCAGGTACTCGTTGATCTCCCGAGGGCGTTCCCCATAACGGGGGCGCGGATCGTTCGGGTGGAACCCGCGCAGCCCGAGTCGTCGGTATGGGCATCGGCGGTACACATGATCAGCTTCCCCGCCGTGGTAACACAGCGGGCGTCGGTCGGCCGTCCTCCAGACGTCTGTCTTCCTCGGCGCAGGTTGCTCTGGGCGAACGTGCGCCTGATCTTCCTGTCGTCGGGGGTACTGCGGCGTTCGAGCATCTTTTCGGGGTGGTGCCGTGGCTTGGCGGGGAGCTTGCGGCGGGCGTCGGGTTATGGCGGCGTAGCTCAGCGTCGGCGCATCGGCTGCGGCCACGGTGACAGGGGTATCCGGCAGGAACGCTTGCTGAACCTCATCCCGAACACCCTCGGCAATGGAGATTGAGGCCGGGCGCTCAGCAGTCGGCAGAAGCTCTGACGATGTCGCGTCCGCCCGGACGATGTCGCGAATAAGTTGACGAATGCCCGGGGTGTCGTGGGCAAGGTCGCTAGGGGACTGCGAAACCGCGCTGACGCCGGGTAGTCTGTGGTGGTGGCTGGCCCGGGCTTGCAGAGCACGCTCGATATTCGTGGCTTCCGTGACGAATCCTTGAACGGACGTCGGTGGGTTACATACGAGTCCACCGAAGATGTCGTCCTTCATGCCGCGCATCAGAATACTCAGCTTCTTTTCGTCGGTTGCCTGAGGGTCGGCACGGGAGCTCAGGCGCAGGACGTCTTCCACGAAACTCGTGACGCTCTCATTGGGGCGCTGGGTCCTGTATTGCAGCAGATCTTCGGCCCTCTCTCTCGATGTTGATTGGCGAACGTACATGTCAGCTCGTTCTTGCAAAGCTCCCATGAAGTCAAGGAAGCTTTATGGTTTTCGAACCAGCGCCTTGCAGTCCCTTCAAATGAGAAATAGAGGTTCTGCTGGCGCTGTTCGTCACCCCACCCGTTGGGGCGTGCCACGCGTTCGTACTGGTTGATCCAGTCTTCAACGTCCTCGTAGGTCTCGCCGAGGAAGGGAGAAGGCGTTCGCGGAGCGACGGGCAGGACGACGACGGGCGGGGTGGTCATCTTCGGAATCTTCTTTGGCTTGTGCAGCAGGGGTCCGGATTCCGGGACTTGGGCTTTGGTACGGCGGCTTGCTTGGGCGTCGGCGTCTTGTGCGAAGGGTAGCCTTCGGGGCTGAGCACCTCAATTGGCCGGGATGAATTCGCAGGGGTACGCTCCACGGGCATAGGATGCGATACCCAGCACCTCCACCAAAATGTCACGAATGACAAGTGATGAGGCGATAATAACTGAAGAAACTAAATGTTAAATGGGGCGACCTTGTGCCCAAAAATAAAGAAGGGAACAGAAGAAAGCAGAGCGTCGCGGGCGTCGAAGTCGGTCTGACAGCAGAGTCGAACGCTGGGGCGAATCTGACTCGCCGCTCACCATGCGGAGTCCCTTATGTACCCTCGTGGGTTTCTGGATCATTTGGCGTAGAACATTCAGAACTCGATCAGACTAGAATGTTCTCGAACTTACGAGAAGGCCAACTTGAAAGAATAAATAAAAGCAAAGGCAAGCGCGATAACCGTTAATGGTCAGCTGCGCTCGCGGCAGTATGTTACACGGCAAAGCTGTTGTAGCACTGCAGCGTCAAAATGTATTTTCGCAATGCGAGAGCTTGCGTTGGAAGTACACTTAAATTGTCACCGAAGAAGTTTCTGAGGTTGTCGGTTCTTGGTCATAACTCATTCCAGGAGCTCAAAGCATCCTAAAAATCCACAAATCACAATCCTGCGATATCACAATCTAAAAATCACAATTTCCATACAGCGAGAAAAAAATGCGAAGTGTCTAGCGTTACGTCCGACGTAACCAAAGTTACGTCCAAATCTCCGCCTTCCCTAGGTTCACGGGGGAGAGAGAGGAGGGGCGGGGGGGGGGGGGGTTATTGAAGTTAGTTTTTCTGTGATATATCGCAGAAGCTGAACCAATGCCAAACGATCAAACGGTGCTTGTCAGCCAATCGGGAGCGGTCGTTTCCCGCAAGGGGCGATTCATATGTGCGCTACTTTTCAGAGTGTTTTGGTTCCGTCCACAGTGGCTATATCAGTTGTGCCCTCTTAGCTGCCTAATCTCTCAGAGTTCGTTAGAAACCGCACTCCCCACATGATAAGGATTATGGACGGGATCCTTGGGGCGAAGGGCAACGTCCTCCGCAAGCATCGCAAGCGAACGCCCCAGAAGCAGACGAGCTCGCACATCGCTCCCTCCGAAGAAGGCGAGGGAAAACGTAGTCATGTATTTCTATCGACACGGGCTTAATAATCTGTTTTGTCACATGAAACTTCGAATACATATTAACTGGCACATACTATGTTATATGAAAACAAAAGCAAGCATCTTGAAAAACCTCTTTAGTGCCCTCATAGCTTTGAATGGAGTCTGTCATCAAAACTATTAGTGGAGTGTCATAACCTTGATTGCTACATGAAATGCAGAAATGCCAATCTAGGGCCTGTGGCTTTGTCAAGCTGTCCTTGTGACAACTTTTTACACAAGCCTCCAGTATCCTGTACATTGTACTTGATGCAAACAAATAAGCGTGTTATTGGTGACTTCTGCAAAACTGACAGGACTTCGTAGTTAGGGCAGAAAGCTGTCAGGTCTGGTTCGCTTGACAGCTAGCTTGCACGAGTGAAGCGAATATAACTACCTGGCAGCCTAAACGTGAACCCGTGAAAGTTGGTTAGAAAGTGCAGCATGAAAATCGCCAATATTGCATTCACCTTTTATGATAGCAGAGCAGCAAAAGCTACAAGCACGAACTAGCACATGCATCTTCCACTGAGACCCAATGCTCCTAGATCGACCTACGAAAAAACAGCCCAACACTGCAGTTTCTTATTTACTTATACATTATACACCCAAAGCGACTTCTTGTAGTCTCCACTAAACTAAGAGCACAGGAGTGAACGAAGTACATTGTGTAAACACCTGTTAGAACAAAGCTGCATACCGGTTCTATCTCCATGTTTGGTTAAACGAGCGAATCACATTTTGTGTAGCATGGCATTATCATCCTATGGCATGCAAGTTAGCATCATATATTTGGGTAGCATTTTTAAAGGGTCCTAATATCCTAAAAGCAGCTTTCCTCCTGGATTGTGGAGCTTGGCAACACGAGAATCCACTAAAAATGCACCTTCCTGCCCCAAACATGCATTAAGACTTATTCATACTTACTGCAGATGACATCCGGGTACTCGAGGTCTTTAAGCTTCATCTTCTCCCTTTGGTTCAGCCAGCTGAATTTCACGGCCACATTCTGGGTCATCAGCTGTTCCAGTACGCCACGTGTGTTGTTGCCCACCGACGAACCTCCAACTGCTGCCAGCTGATTGACCTGCATTGCAGTCAGTGAGGTCAAATAAGGCCTGTGACTTTATCGAAAACAAACAAAAATGCCATAACACTCGCAAGGCTTTCCTCTGTAGCTTTGCATGTCTTCAATTTTGTGTCAAAAGCCAGAAAGTCGTCCACATTGTCAAAAGGAACGTTCTTCAAGGATTTCGTCGGTCGGTATGTTCACTGCTCCACATGCGTTCAGAGAATTCCCAGAATGGTGTCCAGCTGCATAGAATGCTGTTCCACCCGGAGCCTGATTGTGTGCAAACTACGAATGACTTGCTTCTCAAGACCGCAGAAAGGAGGCAGATTAAACCAAAACGTCTTGTCTGCCAAATTTACTACGTAAGTGTATCCTACTACTAGAACTTTCTTCATTCCTCCTGTGCTCCCATTGCCCGATGCATCATGGCGTTTCCTTAGCTTTGAATGTCAGAAAAGAGACAAATGTGGGACAAATTCCTTATATCTAGGGTTCAGCATTTTCGGTCTACACCCTATGCCCTAGAAAGGAAGTGGATTAAATGTTGTGTACCTACACCAAACTTCTTGTCTCCAGATTTATTACATAAATGTATCCTGACCACTAAACCTTCATTCACTCTTGTGCCCCATTGGCCCATGTATCACGAGTGCTTCCTTGACTTTCTGAATGTGAGAAAAGAGAAGTGTGTGACAGATTTAGGGTTGAGCATTTCCGGTTCTACACAGATGCAGCATGCCAATTCCATTTTCGGAAATGTGGTTCTAAAACGTCGGCGTATTTGGACCGAATCGTGCGCCGAAGTAGGGGTTGGATTTGTCTTTGAGCGCAATCCAGTGGTCAGCTTATCTACTTGACCACTAAGTTTCCTGTTGGCTGAGCTTTCGGGTCAATACAGCCACAGCGGATCGGGTCTGGATAGTTTTCATTTTATGTCAAGCCGTTTGGATTTTAGTTTTATTTCTAGTCAGAGCAGCTATAATTTATTGGTTGCCATTTCTGTTGCGTGTGCTACTAACTCAATTCTGACAATCCTAAAAATGGGAAGCAAGAAAGAGTCCAAGAATTATGATTCAGGATTTCGCGATTCAAAGTATCTTCCCAACGGAAGTGGTAGCTCAAGGTTATGTTGGTCTTGTCTGCACGTGACGCCGCATGAACGATTAATTCAGATAACGGTAGGGCCTCGTGCGCCTAGAAGAGCACGCCAAGTCTGCACGGCACATGAAAGTGGAAGCATTACACTAACTAGCATATTTTAAGTGAAACTGAAAAGACAGCAACAGCTGAGAAATATCAGCCTAACCATGTTTTGGACAAACATGATTGAACAGAGCACATGGTGTCAATATATATTAACCGAAAAATACGAGTAAACTTTCATCGCATATTCAACAATGAAAGCCAAAAATGTCATTAAAAAACAGTCAGCAGAATTAAAAAAAAACACACGATACACAGAAGCCTAAGTATAACCTCGAAGACCAATGTAAGACCTAAATAAATCGCCGTCTGTGACAAATTCTCAACAAGTGTCATGATACCAATTTGTTGCTGACCGTATGTATCGCAAAAAGTACGATGGCATAACATAAGGCTATTACCAAACTGCAGGCTGCTCGAATCACAATTCATGTATATTACCAGGCAACTCAAGATGAAAGTTAACGGGAAGCTCGCGAGAGGCTGTCCGGTGGGCTGCTTCTGCTAGCCGGATGCCAGGGTTCACTGTTGCGTTTCCGCTTTTACGTATGTTTCCCCCACGTCTTTTCAGCACCTTAAAAGTCATAAGTGGTTGTGTAATTAGGTATGCTAAGGCACTTGAAATCCAATAACTCAAAACTATTCCATTCCAGGCATTATTTTTGAACTGACCAAAAAAAGTGATACATAAGAAATGCTAAAAAAATTTCAAAGAAGTAAGCTCATGATTTCATATACCTCTTTATCCCTCCCGTGGTGGTGTAGGAGGTTCTGAAGAGTGTATCTTGTTTCTGTGTTCCATGCTGTGTCTCAGGCTCCATCAGGAGTCGGACGAACTCAGTTGTCGAGTTATTTTCTTCCGTTTCCCCTGCCAAGGTTACCCTCGCTCTGGAGATGTGCACAGAGCGACCCGCAGTTCTGTTGAGCTTTCTCATAAGTGGCTGAAAAAGTGAACAGGAACTCAGAAGGGGCAAAAAAGCTGATCAAATATTTCCCTTGGGGCATGCTCTTTAACAAACCTACTGCTGATGAAATTTTCTACATGGCATGCCATAGTAGCTCAAGTCAGATATGAGTGTAATGTAGAACCATGCTAATCCTTACGGTATGCACCCATCTGGACACTTGAATTTCTTTCATGACGGCATCGGAGTTGCTCCTTTTTATTAGCTCTCTCAGCCGCCTATTCTTTCTATGGAGGCCACAGGCAGCTGTTGCCGTGCGCCTACTTCGCATGAACCACTGCCACTCTGTCGTCTTTGTTCAGGAACTTCACAGCTAGGAACTCACCTCGTTCTACACGGATGAACAGTAAAGGAATATCGTTAGCACGATGCGCAAGACGCGCCAAAAAGATATTGTACTTAAAACCCCTCGTAGCAGAAGGTAACAAAATAACTCTAGTCGTCTACAGTGAACTCCTCTAAAGTCAACCACTCGAAACTTACATCTTGGTGTGCACAAGTGGGAGAAAAAGTTACACCATCTTCCCGGGGGGAACCATGGGGTGACGCGGGAGCATCGTGTTGATTTCCGAGGAAAGGAGTCAGTTGCGTGCTGACGTCGAGAGATGGCGCCACCGACTGCCCTAGCGTTACCCCCTACGCGAGCCTTCGTCGCGGCTCGCGGCAAGAAACTTGGAGCAGCTCGCCGCTCGCCACGTTTATTTTTTCACGCACGAAGGAGAGGAGCCTGAGAGGAGGAGAGTTGCGCGTGCACAGCGCGGTGTGAGTGAAGCGGAGCGGACGCGCGAGTGCGCGCAGCTGGTAGAGAAGAGAGAGAGCGGAGAAGGCGCTGCGCAGCTGTTGGGGAGAGGAGGAGAGTTGCGTAGTGCGAGTGCGGTCTGACGAATGGAAGCTTGACGCACTTGTGTTGCCTGGCGACCAACGAACTCAACTCGGAAGCCTGGTCCACCAAACAGATACCAAGTCTAGAGGAGCTGCATGGTGATGCGTGAAGGGGATCCCTGCACCTCCCGAAACTTGCAGCCAATGATACATGGCTCTCCTGATGGTGAGAAGTGAGCGATGTTCTCAATAGTTGCAATTTTACCGTCACAAAGAACACAGCAGATGTCCCTCTTGCCCCTCCTGGGCGCGACACTTAGGAGTTGTGATTTTGCAGAGTGGGGCTCAACACCATATAGGGACAACAGTGGGCCCTTTTATGTTTCATATCGAACAAAACCTCGTCGCTGGCAGCAGCTAGGCTGGAAGGCACTTTCTTCTTTCAGAAGTGGCGGTTATGCGCCTGCTCGAGAGGAAGTCAGATTTTTGGAGAAGTTTTTTCCGCGAGGACATATGGTTCTCAAAGGAAAAAGCGCTCCATGCATCGAGTGCCCAAGTGAGCGGACATCAGTTGGCCAAATGTACCAACCTATGTACGTTATGCCGAGACATTTTCAGCTCCGTAGAGCTTTTACGAAGGTCTTGACAAAGTAAAGCAAGAGCTTCTCGGCCTAATCAATCTCGCTTGAGTCGCTAGCGGGGGCTTGCCAAGGCGGATTATGGAAAGGTGGAGGGCAAGAAAGTTCTCATATATCTTGTCTGTTGGGCTTTGAAAGAGACGACTGGCCCGTTATACGACGACAAAAGAACCTAAACATCTGCCCAGCCTTCCGGCGATCTGACGAGGCTTCGTGGTTTTCGGTTGAAGTCGGATCGAACCTAGCTTGATCCCAGTGCAATGCTTACTTTCCTGACACCGAGATCTCGCACCTGGCTTCCCAGTCTGGTCGATCGCGACCCTGAAACGACATCGCAAGGAGCTTGTGCGCGACTTCAAGACAAACTATAGCCAGGTTACAAGTCCAGAAGGTAGCTGCAAATGCCCTCAAAGGAGATCGCGCAGCCATCCGCATCCAATAGCGTCCCATCGGTTTCCGTTGTCGTCCGCGGCTAACGCGCGAGGAGGGTCTTGCCTTTTTTGTACATCTTTGCTTTATCTTTCGACTCTGATTTAGCAGGTCGTTTCCCACACGAACGGTTCGCCACTCCAACGCATCGGCGACGCCACTGCGCATCGCGCGCGCTTGAGTCGTTCGGGACGTCGGGGAGGCTCTTCGTCGTTCGTTGCTCCCATTCCAGCCGCTGGAGTCGTCACCCGGAACGCAGCCAACACCGTTCACGACTCGGGTAGAAACAAAGATGGCGGTCGGTTCGGCGGCACTGCGTTCGCATGACCCAGCCGAGGCGTTGGAAGCTTAGGGAGAGCGGGAGGAGATTTGCCGTCCTGTTAGTCCTGCTTCGTTTGAGAGGTTGAACCCGATCATTTCGAGGACTGCTCACAATGTGTAAGCTTGATCGTGAATGCTGTAAACAACGCATGCTGGTAAATTTTTGCGATCTGCGGGCAGACTAGCTGCCGTGGCGACCGCGAGCAGACGAAATGATTTGGTTCGACGGCACACCAACGTGAGACGATCGTTCAAAGTTCGGGATGACGGAGACACACCACATACCTTTACGGTCGTTTTAGATACTTTTTACTCCATCTAGCTTCGCAGTTCTTGAAATTCCGACCGGCCATTTGTTGCGCCAGCCGTCTTGTTTACATCAGTGGCACACGCCGGAAACACGAGCGCGCCGCCACCACGGCGTGCGCCACGGGTTTACACGTTGCAGAATGTGGCTACATGCTCACTAGAAGATGGCGCGCACCGTTGAGCCCCATCAGCATCATCGTTTTTGCACGGTCGCGCAACTTTCACGATTCGCTAAAGTATGTCAAATTTCACGTTGCGGTTTCACGGAACGGTCCAGGCTGTACCGTTCGTTGATTTCGGAACCAGTATTATTAGCGAAAAACGACTTGCTGAAACTCCCTAATAGTCTTCCCCCCTCCGATAGAAACCAAATACGACTTTCGGGGATTAGGTCCCCCCTCCGATGAATACAAAGGCTGCTTCCAGGAAGTCGGTTCCCCCCCCGATGAATACAAAGGTCGCTTTCTTAAAAAGTGGGGGTCGAAGACAAGTTGCCACCACTCTGTGGCCATTATCTATCCATTGAAGTGGAACAAGGAGCGTTTCCAGTGAACTCTTCTTCTTTCGACTGCGGAGGGATTTGAAACCGGCGCATCACGCTTGTGGGATGAGCTTCTCCTACCCTTTTAACTTGCAGCCGACCATGAGTTTGCATATGTTCGAGTAAGCCTGTTTGACAGTGTCAACTGGGTAGCTCGGAAGCTTAAATACTCGACCCAGTGTCAAGATGGTGCTCTTCTTGAGACACTCTTCGGAAATCGGCATCTGTTCTCAGGCTCGCGGTCAGGTCCGGAAAGCACACCCTGCCATTGATGTAGGTGCCCCGAACAGTGCACTTTGTGCAGCTGTAGTAGCTCAGTGTGGCCTTCGATGCACAGTATGAATGATTTTGCTGGGGCATCGCAAATGAAGGCCCCAACACGAAGAGCAATTTTTGTGCCATTGATACAGACCCTTCTTGCAGAAGTTCACTCAGCTCTTGCACAAAGTCTTGCAGAAAATCGTTTACATCTGGAGGCTTGCTTTGCCCGTAGAACAGACCCACAAGGAATGGCGCGACGTTCTGAACGTTCCGGACTTCGCAAAGAATCGGCCAGAACTGGTTTCTCGAACTTCTTCCAAGTGGCAGGCCGTCGACGTTGAAGTTCAAGATGAAGTGTTCTGGGAGCCGGGAAATGCCACGCAGAAGTTCCTCCAGGCCAGAAGCCGAACCAAAGGGACAATATTTCCCAGAGCCCATGTTTCTGATTCCTGGACTTTTTCTAGTTGTTTCCAGTAGGGCTCGCTCAGAGCTTCGGAAGGGCCAAAAGACACGAGTGTGCCGCGGAGAACTGCTAAAAGGGCGGTGAAAATTGTGTGCGGAACAAAATTATTAATTGCCCATTCCTGGAGTTGCCTCCTGAAGCCCCTCAAGCGGTCCTCTGGGTTTTCACCATCGTTGGCGGTTTCATACGAGCAAGCGCTGCAGGCTCTCCAAAGCCACGGGACTCGGCGGTGCTGGCGCCATTTCGCCTGGAGGGCTGTCCCGGCTCGCACAAACCGGCGTCGCGATGTTCGTCTACAGCACTTTCTCCGCCAGCCCCATTGACGTGCAGATCGTCCTCGGTCGTCAACGATCTCCCAACACCAGCCAGCAAAGAAATGGTTTCATGCGGACACTTCGATTTAGCTGACGGGCGAAAGCTGCCAGCGCTGCAGCTTTGCTGCTTTTCCGACATTAATTTCTGACATTTAGCGGAAGTCCGGAAACTTCCTGACCTTACTCACAAAAGTAAACCAGACGGCCATCTTGCATGCAAATGTTTTTTTCTTTTTGCCAGCGTTGCAAAGGCCGGCGGCAGCGTGTTAGACATTGCTTTACTCGTCAATCGTCATTCGCCGAAGACGTTCTTTAAGATCCTGTGTGAGCCGTGATACGTGCCATTGAGAACACGTGGAAATTTTTACGAAAGCGCAAGTGCCACAGGAAAAGGCACAACTCGTCGAAAGCAAGTTTCGCCGGACTCGCGGCATGTTCAAAGCTTCCTTGGCATGCCGGAGTGCTGTGTCTTTGTGCCTTCGCACGCTTGGCTACCGATCGAGAATCGACGCTGTGGATGTGTTTTGCGAGTGCAATGTGCGTGAAGCCGTAAGTGCAGCTGAACTGCGTCTTACTTTACTCTGACGACTTATACTCGCGGCACTCGCGGTCCAGAAACGAGCTTGATCCAGCGTCCAGTAGCGACGGAAGAGGGGGGGGGGTACGTCTTTTTCTCGTCGTTAGACGATTTACAGAACACCGCGCACAACCGGATCCGGCGCCACGTGGGCCACCATCAAGGTGACCGCAATGCCGCCGCGGAGGGAGGCCTCCGTCATCCGCTCGGAGTGGCTCACTGACCGCAGGTGAGACCGGTGCAGGAACAAGGAGCCACAATCACGGCGGAAGCGGGAATCGTGAAGGGCTCCAGGCAGCCTTTTCGGCCGCCCCGCCGAGGATGGAGACGATCCCGCCGCGGAAGGAATCCGCCACCTGCCCCACCGGCGTCCTAGCCATCGCACGGGGCTGCTTCGACGGGTCGGCCGACACGAGGCCAGAGTTCTCGCCGTCCCCTCCTGAGAAGTCCAGGAGTCCACCGTTCTGACCTCCAAGGCTTCCTCAGGGCGCCGATACCCCCGGCCCCCGCGTAGGGCCAGCGGCTCCGGTGCGCTCCTCCGCGGCCCACCACGCGGGACCACTGGTTCGGCGACTGCGACATGCTGGTGCAGATCGGCAGGGAACTGATAAATTACCGGATAGGCGAATGAATGTTAATCGCTATAGCCTTTTTTAAAGGATGGTTGCTTGTGTCACCTAGCATACGTTCATAAAGACAAACAAATTATCCCTCCCGCCCTTCGAAGACCAATTTTATCCCCCTATCACGCAGTGCGGGATATCACCAGGATGGCCTTTGGGGGATCGGGGTAAAACCAAAAGCATAATTGTAATGCAATTAAATGCAAAGGTGCAAGCGGGAGTCTGACAAGAATGACGAAAATAACCGGATAAGGGGAACGAGAGGGACAAAGGACAAACAAATCTCCAAACAGAGCTAGGTGACCAGGAAGGACCGGAAAGATCCGCCTGGTCTCGAGTATCGAACCCGGACCTCTCCATTACATGGGTGGAGTAGCTGACCGATGTATAACCAGGGGTTATACATCAGTAGAGCAAACGGGTTTTATCAGTTGCCACCAGTCTAACACCAACAAGGGTGAACTTGCAATTTTAAGGTTATAATTATAATGCAATTAAATGCAAAGGTGCGAGCGAGCTGGACAAGGAATGACGCAAAATAATCCCTGGAGGAGGGGAACAAGACGGGATCAAAAGGGACAAACACAAATCTCCAAACACTGCTAGGTGACTGGTGAGCGACCGAAAAACCCCGCCTGATCTCGGGTATCGAACCGGGACCTCCATTACAGGTGGAAAGCGCTCTACTCAATTGAGCCAACCAGGGGTTAGACGTCAGTAGAGCAAACGGGTTTTATCAGCTGCCACCAGTCTAACACCAACATGGGTGAAGCTTGCAACCTTATGTGTTATAATTATAATGCAATTAAATGCAAAAGGCGCAAGCGAGCTGTAGCAAGAACGACGAAAATAACCCCCGCCTCTTCACCTTGACGAGGGAGGGAGCCAATTCTTCTACCGGGTCAAACGATGTCGGCGTTACCCCAGCACCGGACCCACTGGGAAACAGGTGGAGGCTTTGGGCCGAGAGTCACGCAGAAGGGAGTCCCAATTTCTCCTCTTCCTGCCTGTCCCCAGCCATGCTAGTTAGCTGTGCATCATTCAATCTTCCCTAGATAACTTCCACCAACCTTCTAATTGCATCTTTTACTTATATCCCTTTCTCTTTCGTCCTTCCATCGTGGCCAGCAAACCCAGGGCCTGGCCAAGTCTCGTTACCCCTTCAGGGAGGGCAGGGGTGAAGCAATGTGAACTTCAAAACCAAGTGATCTAGTGTCTCGTTTTTATTACGGCAGGTGGCACATTATGTGTCTGTCTCCTGAAATTTAGCTCCTATGGTCAGTCCTCCCCTCCTCCAAACTCCCGTTCTCTGCCTCTGTATCGGCAAAGAACTTCCCAGTGAATTTTCCAACACATTTCCCTTGTTATTTCCTGCTTTTTGACCGGCATCACTGCTAGAGCTGATTTTTCTGCATTCTTCCCTCCCACATCTTTTTTCTTTCTGCCTCTTTCTACCCTTTTACCGGAAGCATAGTCTGCGCAGCTCTCCAATCACTGGCGTGCATGTATTTAAATGTAAGCTATGGGCTCTGGTTTGTCTATTTTAGCGTTTACACTTTTCATGTATCAATTCTGAATACCTTCCGTGCCCACCGGGCAGTATCATCCATTTCGGTCAACTCTTTGTTATAATCTCAACTTTGCCAATAACCTTCCTGCTCTCAAAAGCACGACCAGCCCTAAGGAGCCCCTCTGCAGCTCCCTCATTTGGCATGTTTCCATGTGCTCCCAGTGACAATCTGGCTGCGCTTCCTTGTCTAATTCTTGAATCCTTGATTTTACTCTGATTTTATGCACACAGTACCCCATTGCCAAAGGGGACAGTCCTGGTACCATCACTCCTTTCCATATACCCCTCACCACCTCATATATATGATAGTTCTGATAGCACGTTGAGATGCATAATATTGATTAATTTCTTTATTTTATAATTATATTCTCTTCGTGTCTCCTCTAGATATTCTCTCCCTGACTGGAGCCAGACTCCCAGATATTTGTATTTTCCCACATGGTCTACATAACAACGTCTTGTATCCCTGAGGGGCTCCCCTTTTCGTCGTTAAACACCACTACTCCCGACTTGTCGCTGCTAAAACTCATCGCCCAAGGTGTCCCCTTCCTCTCCACATGTTCCAGCTAGTTTCCTGTAATGGATACTGGTTATCTGCCATGAGCAACTATGTCGTCCGCATACATCAGTCCTGGTATCACTTGTATTACATTTGTCCCTCCTTCCAAATAATTCAGCTATCAACACTTAAGTTTCTTCTGCTCAAATTTTTATTCCATTTCACTGAGATATATCACGAAGAGCAGAGGTGGACAGTGGACAAGCCCTGCTTGAGCTCTGTTCTTTATGGCTGCAAGTTGTGTAGTTTCTGCTTCCCAAGGTCGCAACTACTTATTGTCTGTGTAACACTCCGCTGAAGGAACCTATCCAAATTCGCATCTAAATTACACTGTTTCAGTTGACCCCAAAGGTTTTCTTGGTTACGTTAACGTACGCTCCCTTGTTGTCCAAATAAGCTAACCATGAAGGAGTTTGGCTTCTTTAGTGTTATTTTTATACATTGAGTGGTGACGAATAAGTTATGTTCCAGTATTCTATCTCTTGGGAATCAATTTTAGAGCTCACCCAGTATTTGCTTGATCTCTTTGCTCCATTTCTCCATTTTCCGCTTAACTATCTCGTATAGCTAATCTGTACAGAACTAAAGTTACCGTTATCCGGCGATATGAATTACATGTCGTCTTTGTTTCCTGTGTCTTTATATATTAGTCTCATTTACTTAGTTTCCAATCATTGTACCTCTCCCTCCTGTAATTGTTTGATTAATGACGCTGTAACTTCAATTTGCTTGTTTTTCCTGGCGTCTTATGGAGTTCCATGAGGCATGTCATGGGCCTGCTGCTGCACTCACTGGAAGTTTAATTTGGTTTAATTTCTGCCTTGTCCTATCTCTCTTGTGTAGTCTCCATTGCTTACAATAATTCTGCCCTTCCCTACCCTCTGCTGGTCAGTGCTATCCATTGTCCACCTCCTGCTCAAGCTGGGAGAAAGCCTCCTGATGGTCTGCCTAATATCTTCCCCCGCCTCTTCCCCCTTTATTTTTCTCCTCTCGTGTTTTCAGTATGTTTTGTATACCCTCTGTCT
Organism: Ixodes ricinus; assembly: GCA_037355805.1. Lineage (NCBI taxonomy): Eukaryota > Metazoa > Arthropoda > Arachnida > Ixodida > Ixodidae > Ixodes > Ixodes ricinus. The sequence goes on from JAZHYW010008293.1 coordinate 77,571, forward strand.
TTCTCCCTTGCAGGCTTTAATGTGCTCTCCAAAACCTTTTTGTCGCATTTCTTTTTATTTATTTCCATCATCCACTGCACTTCTGCACTCCCAATTTCGGCCTGTATTAAAGCTGATACATCCCCTTTCTCCGTCTTCTTGGAAGTTCTCTCTATTTTGATGGTACTTCCAGCTGGCAAGGCTACCCTTTTCTTTCCCACCATGCTCCCTAGATGCCCCTTGGCTCCGCAATACGGCTTTTCGACCTCCTTATCCCACCAGCTTTTGGTTTGTTTCTTCATTTTTGGCTTGTCGTTTAATTTGATGCTTCTATAATTCTTCAGATTCTCTTTAAAGGTTTCTATTAGATCCTAATACGTCCATTTTCTTCTTGGTTGTTTTGATACTATTTTGTCAGCACTTTAGGATGCGTTATGTAGTTGAGCTTCACTTAGTTTTCGGCTTACAGCCTCGTTCCTGAGCTTGTTGTTCTGGTTCGATGCGCCAAATTTAATCGTAATCCTTTTGTGGTCACTATTTAAGTTCTTTTACCTCCTCATCTATTTTTAACACTTCCTAACCTGTCAAACAGTTTATGGATGATGAGGCAGTAGTCTGCGGGCCTCCTGCGCTGAAGGTTTGAACAGACTGTGGCGCCCTCGTCTTGGGTAGTACAAGTTCACCTGGTTGGGACTCCCACTATTGTGGCGCCTTCGCTGCGATGTTTTTCTTTCCCTGTAGTGCAGAAGAACGGAAAAACAGCTTTGGACGTCCGAAATCGGCTGCATACAACGCCGCAAGACAGTCGAAAGTTCCGGATTCATGCCACCACCGCTAGGGCACGTGTCTCGTATCTCTAAGTGGTGACGTTGGAACATCTGACATCCCGACGTTTTTGTTTTTTTCTTCCCTTTTATGTTTCTTTGGGACGCGTGGCACGGCGTTTCTTAGTTCACGCTCTTATCGTCCTAGCTTTGGCCTGTGCTTCGACGGCGTTAGCATTTTTCGTTTTTATTCTTCTATTTTACTCATTATCGTGTTCCGCACCAGAGCAGGCACGCTTCTATATGTGTGGCAGTTTGAGTCGCTCAAGTTTGTACGACCCAAAACAAGTCCTAACAAGTCATTTTTCGCAGCGCCTCCTGGGCAACGCAGGATGCCTATTGTTGAGTGTGAGTTGTTTCGTTCCCACGTTATTGTCCCGTCACATTTTACTCGTGCATTAACTAACACTAGGTCCCAGGTACCAAAAAATCTTCCAACAACTTTGCGCTTGTATCTGTGAACCCGTCGAACTCCTCTAAGTGAGCATTCGTGTCTCCTACGATATTTATTTCTGGATTAAGGCCAATTTCTCATGTCCACAGAAAGGTGGAAAGTTGGGCTTGTTGGTAGGCATTCATCCTGATTTAAAAGCGCATAAAAGACGAGGACAGAGTAAGAAAAACACGTACGACCGACTAGCGCTCACTCACAACTGATATGTTTATTGAAAACTGTAAGCAACCTGGAGATTCAAAGCATTTGTCCTAGGTTGCCCCTCCGACAATCGTCAGTGGTCATCTGCACCGCGAGAAGGCCAAGGGCAACTGGCCACGCGAGCGGCGCTCCGCCGCTGATAAACGGCTGTCGCAGCGTATGCGCTTGGGCTTTTTGGGATAGCGGCGCGGGCGATAACGGTCATTAGATATATCCGTGTTGTTGAACCGGTGTGCTGTGTCACTCCTCGAGACTGGTAGCAGCAAGCAAGTCCCACACACCAAACACGTGTCGTGGTCTTTAGAAACACCAGCTCTAGCCCCAGTCAGTGCAAGGGAAGGGTGGTATATGCATCCATCTCCCTGAGAAACTATCTGGAAGGTTCCCAGGATCTCCTCGCCCTTTGTTCTTTATACGTGCCCAAATCATTTGTGTCACCGAGCACTGAAGAGCGGCCGCACCAATCACAGTGGACCGCCAGGTGACCTGACGGAGTCGCTCGAAGAGACGCACTAAGCCTTTCATTAACGCAGCGTCCAGTTTGGTTAACACCGCAGCTTGGGCTAGTTGGTTTTTCATATTTTAGTACTTAACAGCGCATAAACGTCTCACAAAAGCAGGCACTCACTTTGTAAGGGTGTACGTGTGCCAGTTTAGCACACGTACACCTTGCCATAGTATAGAAGAATGCAATACACCACGAACACCCGACATCGAACGAAACGGTTCACATGCCTTTTTTCACAGGAAAATTCGCCTCTCTTCTTCTTCTCCCCGACTCTCGGACCCTCTTACACAATTGAAGTAATTTGTTGGGAGCCTTAAACACCACCTGTACATTGTACCGCTTCGCAACAAAGCAAATTGTTGTGTGTATGTTTATACAGCCGGAAGTTAGTCTGCCCAGTCGGCGTCTGGTGTCTCAGCTGTAGATGAGCAATTTATGCCAGTGCGGTACAACCGCTAGCCTGTGATCTTTAACGTGCACCCCTTGTCCCATATGTAACACCGTTAAACTTGATATCGTCGCTTTGTCCCTATGGAAACAAACAGGCTTAAAGGGGTTGTGAAACGTTTTCGAAAATTCTGCGCTATGTGCGATATTTTGATTACCGGTCCACTATTAGGTAACCCACGCGCATTCGTTTTATCGTCCGGATTAATTTATTAGCGTAAAACGACAATTTCGGTTTCCGGGCAGCTTGCCTCTCACTTCTACGGCTACGTCACGTTAAGCCAGCCAATCGGAAAGTTTTGCTTTCTGACGTCACGCGTAGAAGTCAAAGGCGAACCAGAGACGTTCCTCAGACGCAAGATGTCCGATCGGCTGGCCCTCCCCGAGCTTCAGCGTCGATTGATCGAGCGAAGTAGACATCTCGGCTTTGTGCCTTATGCGGACACCCCCTCCGAGGAGTACGAGAACGCTCACCATCCGACAGCGACACCGACAGCGAAGACGGGGCGAGCTCTGAGCAGCGCAGTGCGCACGGCTCGACGAGAGCTCGTTCGAGCCCAGATCATGAACCTCCTGAACCGAGTCGACTTGGATGTACAAACTGGTATGTATTCGTGTTCTACACGCCGTAAATCAACTCGCAAGTGAGCGCAGTCGCTGACCCAAACATTCGATTAGGTGCACTTGCGGCCGGTGCGAGGCGATGCCGACCATCGTGGAGAGCGTCTGCTGCCGCGAAATTCCGGCAGCGACCGAGAAGCAGCCGTCGGGCTGCATTACCAGTAATGTTCGATTCCACACGCTGTGCCTGGACGACGTGGTGCTCGACGTTGTCTTCCATACGCTCCAGGACCACGGCGTACGCGTCGAGAACACAAGGTAATGTCACATACAGGCTACATGCCTATGTGTATTAGAAGCGCTTGCGCTTACGGGTGCAAATATATTTCTACCTGTACTTCGTCTCACAGTAGCATGGACTAACTGCGAAGGCTGTGCGTGGACCTCGCGCTGTACGATCACTCATGCAGCCGCCGAGCCGTGACGCAAAGCAACAAGCTCGCACGCATGCGTAATAGACCCTGCTAAGGTGAGACGATGTATCATAACATTGTGCTTGATACCCAGTACGTTTAGCTTTATTTTCGTTTACAGCGTCAGCACATGAGAGTGTTGATAAGCTGTACCTCCAGACTTACAACTGGTATGTCCAAGTGCCTGCTTATGGATATAAAAATATGGCAAAGAAAGGAACCAGTCCATACACATCTATCTGTTTTATTAGTGTGCATCTTGTAACACTTGTATCACTTTGAAGACAGACATTTTGCCTCTGTATAAATTTGCATGGAATTGACCTCGACAAATACTGTATGCAAAAATTAGGACAAAAAAATAAGCAAGTTCTAAATTCAGACAGAAAACAGAGCACTGCACACAATGGAATCACAATAGTAAAGATAGAAGCTAATTTCACACCAACAACTCACTGGATGACTCATTTGCCATAGCATAAAATAAGTAGCATGGAAAGAAGATGATGAAGCAGAAGAAACAGAGACAGAGCGCATGAGCCACCACACAAGCGGCTGATGCTACGGTCGACGAAAGGGGCAGTTCAGGGCTCAGACCGATTAAATTGTTACATTGGTGGCAGCGGTGCGATGGCGACTGCTGCACCGGTGGGATGGCGACAGTGCTACAGGTCAGTGTCTGATAATTTTTCTGGAAATGAGGACTATGATGCCTGGGAATGCCATTTCAACGTCAATGCTGCCGGAAACAATTGGGATGACGCCAAGAAGCTGCTGTTCCTACCGACTCTACTGCACGGACGAGCTTTCCTGGTTTACCAGCGTCTGGATCTGCAAGATCGCACATCCTTCGCCTGTCTATCCGCTGCCATGTCAAAGTGCTTTGGATCTCCTGTTCAACGAGAAGTCGCTACCACGCAATTCCGAACGTGGAAACACCGTTTTGGGGAACCATATGGCATGCTCGCCTACAACCTGATGGACTTGTTTTCCAAGGCAGACCCTGCAATGCTTCACAAAGACCATGACGCTCTTGTGCAGGATCAGTTCAGTGCAGGACTCGGCGATGACCTTCGGTGCCGGGTACTCATTGCTGTTCCAGCACCTCAGGCAGCTGCAGTAACCGCTGCAACCCGCATCAGCTGTCTCAGCAAGGTATCAGTAGATACGGCGTTTACTACTACCGCGGGCGAGGACACGCATGCCACAAAAACGTACATAGCATGCCTCACTTCTTCCATGGCTGCTCTTGCTCTTGCGGACAAGATCGAGAACCTCCAGAGGGGGCAAACGACCAAACACCAGGTTTCACGTCAACAACGCTGCATCCGTTGTGGCAGGGCAGGACATTTCGCATGCAACTGTAATGTTAGGATAGAGAACAATTGAAAAGGAAACAACTGTAACCAACGTTGGAACCAATGGCATTCAGAAAACTGATCGGTGCTTCAACTCGAAGCCCTGCACCGGCACCCCTCAACCAACACGGGGCTGAACAAAAACTACAGCGCTTGTCATGGTACTAGAGACGATAGCAGGTGTTTTACTAGACTTCTTCATTGATTTGGGGTCGTCAGTGGCTATCATTAGCTTTAATGCGTGGAAGCTATTATTGGATGCAAAGCCCGCAATCGTACCAGAATAGCGCAATGTACGCGCCTTGAATGGTGGGACTTTGAACGAGGAAGGCATTTGCTACCCGGAAATCGAGGTTGCAGGCATCGAGGCTGTACATCCGGTGTTAGTCATTCGCTGTATAACCCAGGAGTGCATTCTTGGCACTGCCTTCCTCACTAGTATGGGTTCTGTCTTAACATTTTATATTCCTTGTTGCAAGCAAAGAAACCATGTGCAGAAACTACCGGCACGAAAATGAAGCCACTGAGAATTTTTACTCCAGTGAGGTGGATGGCGAAGTTTAACTATGCGGGACCGGCCTTTGACGGTGTCTTGGAACCTCGTCCAGACCTCCTTTAGCGAAAAGGAGCGACATCACTCTAGAGCGTGTTGTAATTCTGAGTGCCATTCCAGTTTGCGTTCTAAACAACACGAAACAAGCGGTCCGATTATACCAGGGCCCAACGCTAGGGCTCATTGATCATATTAATAATGCCAATGACTTCTTATTGCAAAGACTGTCCTCCAAAAATGTCAGCAGCACACAAGAATCCGCATGCATGATACTTCACCGAAACAAGTGGAAAAAGAACATCTGCTCCGTGCTATTCTTTTTAAAACACAAATACCTAGCCAACATCTCCTGCGCCTAGGAAACCTCTTATTTTCCTTCGAGGATGTCATTTCCCAGGGAGACTTCGATCTTGGCCGTACAGAAGTGATCGAACACCGTATTGAAATTCGCACGTCGCAGCCCCTGAAAGAATTTCCTCGACGACTTTTGCCGCATCTTAGCAGCTGCAACACTGCATAACACCGAAACAGAGCACCGTCAGAAAACTGTATTACGATCGGAACGTTCACTAGCAAGATTTTAAGGTTGGCGACAAAGTGTTACTTTACTGCCCAGCGGCGAAACGGGGCAAATTGTCAAAACTCCACTTGCCATGGCAGGGGCCCCATACTGTTGTCAAGAAAGTTTCAGGAACAACGTTTCGGATTGAGCTTGAAGCCTCTAGACACAAGTGGGTCGTTGTGCATTGTAACAGACTGAAACCTTACCGGCAACTCCAATCATCTAGGTGCCCTAGACAACTTTACGACAGCGGCCTACCTGCAGGCGAAAGTGCTACAGAAGGTTCCTGGGACGCTCCTTTTATCTCCGAACAGGAATGGCAACCACATGGAAACAGACGACTGTCCACCTGAGTTGTTCGAATCCGAGGAAGGAACGCGGGGCGCTAGCATTGCTTTTCAAAAGAGTGAACAACCCCTACGGTAGGCAATGATCCTCCGCCTGACTTGCTTCGGTCGTGTCAAGAAATGATGCAGCCTTCTAACGGAGTTGAAGCGATCTACAGATGACAACCAGTTCAACAAAATCACGATAAGTGACCCAAATGCCGAACCTGACCAAATAATCAAGACGTTCGACCTTGAGCATCGTCGCCAATGAGAAACAGGAGCCAAGAAGAGCCTATAAATACACAACACACGCCACCTGGGCCAACTGAGACGTCGAGCACTGGCTTTAGTATGAACCTGCGGAACCGTACAAATCTCTCTCTGCCGGCACGCCTTCGAGACTTTATCCTCGCATTAGTTCACAGGTTGTGAACCTTTTCACGGGAGGAGAAGGTGCAGCACAGAACGAATACAATGAAGTGGAAGAAACAAAAAGACAGAGCACACGAGACAAGTGGCTGAGGCTACAGTCGACAAAAGGGGCAGTTGGGGTTCAGAACGATTCTTATTAAACCGTTACAAAGTGTAAAACAAGGATTTGTGCTACACACAGCATGTGAGCTGTGTCTGTGGCAAGTGTAGCGCCCGTACCTGGTGATGCAGACGGGTTTGTATACAGTGTGCAGTTTTGAATATTGGTATGTGTCGCCTCAACAGTCTAACAACATTAAGTTGGCCATCTTGTAAGCAAGTTGGACATTTTGATTTTCAATTAACAGTGCTGAATGAAATTGCGATGATATGAAGTAACAATTTTCTCCATGTCAACAGAAGGTACCGCTACATCAGCTATAGCCAACTTGCACACTGGCTTTGGGGACGCCTGGGCAGGAATCACCGGAAGGTCCTCCCAGCCTGCGCTGTACACAAGATAAGGGAGAGATTTCAATCAGAAGATTACACTGGCTTTCAAAATGCAAACAGAAACTAAAAGCTTTCCCAAAGTTATTATGCTGCTCACATTGTGTTAATTAAAAAGGGGAAAGGGGGGGGTGTACATAGAGGTGATGTCTAAAATCCCTAAAATATGTTTTTTTTTAAATTTTGTCATTGCAAAAACACAGCAAATTTTTGTATCATCAAGGAAGTCCACAGGTCAAATATTACTATACAATTTCATCTAAATGTTTAATGAACTAGCCCGAAGTTTTAGATGCGTCAAGTTAGAGATGAACCAACTCAAGTGGGAGGCAGACTGTACAACCAACACGGCAGTTAGTACCGGTTGTTTGCCTTAGCTAACACTGTTATTGCAGTATAAATGCATTACAACAGACATTCAAATATAACATACTGATTTGTCAAGTTTGGTAGGTTTTCTATCTGTACCACTGATCCAACTTCGTGTCTGCATTCTGCATACTTGTTTTACAACAGACCGAAATCTTAGGCACTAGCAAAGTCTGTTAAAATGAGTTTACGTTGATATGTCTTGTTGACGGTTTGACCTTCAGTTGTCTTTTTACTTTTCCTTGCGAAGCCAACAGATGGCATCAGTGGGGTGAGCACCATTTTTCATTCACTGAGCTTGGACGAGCATGCCTTTTCGCATGATAAATCATGTAACTGTTCATAGCATGTGAATGTGCCATGTTATTGACAATGCAAGACCAGTGCTGCCTTCTGCAGCTGAAGTTCTGGTATTGATTTGCAATCATGTCTAAACGAAGACTACATAAGAAATGTATCTTACTTTCCATGAAAAAAAATCACCCAGGACTGTTTGTTACTGCTTATCAAGGCAAGACCGCGCATTATGCAAATATTTTCAGAGTTGAGCGTAATTGTCCATGATGAAATATTATGCACAATATCTGAATGCTTTACAGGAGCGCACATTCTTTGCTTGACGTCAGGCTAAACTCAACTCGGTCGCAACAGATTCTACAGGTGGTTGTGTAGCATCTCGTGAAGTTGAACAAGGGTACAGCGAATGATATCCTTCAGCAATTCGAGAAGTAATCTTCCTAAAGCCAGTGAAGCTTGCTTGTCTAGATCAGACATCTATTGAGCACAATGTATCTAGACATTACATTAATTCAGTATTTGAGGCTGCAATTTTCACTGGAGCCACCTCCAGGGTTTGGGCAGTTTAACAGGAGGGTACCTACTTTTGAGTACTGAAGTTGTGACAGTCCCGCTGCCTATGCCGCAACACGCTTATGACAGCTTGGCTCCTTAGCGGTGGCATTAATAAAAATAAAGCATTGGTTCGAGCTCCTCATCGAGTCAGAAGAGAGTGCAGCGATATCCAAACATCAGCCTTGTGTTTATAAGCAGTCAGGCCCACTTTTTGTGGTGGTTTTTGTAACTTATAGTATGGTATTTTGCAACTCAAGAATAGCAGAAGTCTCCCCCTCTCCGTCCACATTTGCAGTGAATGCTAAAGAGGAGAGGAGAAAACCACGAATCCTGATAAGTGGTTTCCTTCTCTCCACTCGCCTGCTATTCTTCAGATGCAACAGACTATAGTTATATCAACTGTGAAGTAAACCTTCATTTTCTGCATTAGTGACTTGTGGCATTACCAAAAACGGGGGAGGCGATGGTCACAACATGTCTTTTTTAATTTTTGATGGGTTACTGTATAGCAGTGAGTGAGAAATGCTGATTAGGCGATTGCACATGGCAGACAGTAATATTTTGCTTTTATTATTGCATTGCCTGTGAAGTGAATATGTACCTGATGTAATTTAAAATTGTATAAGGAGAAAGGGAATGAGGTATTTTTGGACTGTAAACCGTGTTCTGTAGTATATGAATTATGTGCCCTCTCCCATGTAATTGCAGTGTCTACAAATAAATTTTCATGAACTCAATGTCTTCCTGTCAGCATCAATAAGCTAATGATATAGAGGAGCACCCACCAGATCTACAGTGTGGTGCTCTTCGTGGATTTGGCGAACCTAGACCTCCTTGCTGCAACCAGCTCGTTCTTCGAGGGCCTTGGAAAGGAGTGGCTCATGGGTGGCGGGGCAGTGGAGGGGTTCGCTGTGAAAGCTACCTTGAACGATCGCCACATTTTGCAGCAGTTTGTCGTTTCTTTCAGCAGCAGGTCGACATAGTCTGAAATTGAATGAATGCACACGGATAGTACAAAACAGTACATTCTCACCATGCAACATATCGGACACTGACAAGACTTTTCTGAGGATTAAGTCATTACAGCAGAACATTCGTTCTGGACTGACGCTTTCCTGGGTGTCCATTACCAAACTTACAGATGTGAGACTAAAGGTTTTAATACTTTATATATTTGCAGTGATGTGATTGGTTCGAGTCATTTTGGAGCAGCTCTCGGAGCAGTCAAAAGTCCACTTTGAAGCAGCAAAAAGAGGTTTTGGAGCATAAGCGGACACTTTATTTTTCATTCATATTACTGCAAATATTATGTTAAGATTCATGCGTTGGCCACTGGGCTGTGGATTTGTATACATCAGAAAGGCGTTTACTAGCTGAAGTTTTATTTTAGAAATTGTGCCACGTCTTGCTCTGGAGGGGTGCTTTCCCTTAGCACGCGGGTGCGCTGCCGTGAAGCAAGACACAAAATCGCAATGCCTACTCTGCGGTTGCCGCTTCTCTGCTATGCACCAGTGAGCGGTGAGAAGCGCACTCAACGACACTTACTAACGTGCCAGGACAGACCACGAACGTGAGAATTATTGTGAATCATTCCAGTACCGTCAGTCTTTGATGTAAAATTGAATCGAATAGCAACATTATTTGAGGCGAAAATCAAAAGTTCTGAAAAATCGCATAAGCCTATCGTAATGATCCTGCGGGGTAGCGAGGCCTGAGCTATTATATTTTCGGAGTTAATTGAAGTGAATTTAAGTTTTGTCGCAATGTGGGCACAAATTCCTCACATTATGGTAAAATGTAGCAGAATGTAGTAGGGTAACCCCTTTGGTGCAGCAATGACATCACTGTATTCGGCATCAAAATACTGTACAAGGCTACAGTCTGAAAATTGTTCGGTGCAGATATGTAGGGCTTGCAGTTCTACTACAAATACAATGTCGGTGTGTACAAGTCAATGTGAACAATTAAATGACTATGCAAGTAGACTTCCATTTGTCTGTAGTCTTCTCAATTGTATGCGTACACTTAATTCAACATAGCAACATTTCTGACATTACAGTACCATCTTACTTAGATAGATAAAAGCAATGTTTCATATGCCACATGGAAACCAATTCAAGGAGCAGCTTGGCATGCAGCATACAAAGTTTCAGCTCACTCATGTTTGTAACGTAATATAACGAATGAAAACGCAAGAGAATCGCGCTGTGAGAATAGGCCTTTAGATGGTCACGTGACGTCAATTTTCCCACTAGATTTAGCGCGGTTATGCTGACGCCGCAAAACATGAAAAAGGGTGCCTAACAGCTGCACTCTAAAAACAGGATTCGTCACAGCACTAAGCAATCCACTTACTGTACGAGGGGCCAGCTTGCTTGGGACGGGCAACAGCCATTCCCTTTTTCGATTTCGGATACGAGATCTTCCACTGAGGCAATCCATCAGCAGTGATCGCTTGTGGATTGTTCGCATTCTCGTTGAAGTGCAATATTGCCAGTTGTGTTCTAAAATGAGACAAATAAACCAAGGATCTTTGTAAATTTGAATCTTTGCAGACGAGCTCGTTTGTCACTTACCTTGCACGCATGCCGTTAGGGGAGAAGGACACAGACTTGGGCGCAAACCCGATCAGCACACTATGGAAGGATTCCAGGCTGAATGTGTGTGTGGAAGGGGCCAGCTGCCGAATATCCTTGAGTAGACGTGGTGCCGTGGTAACCTCAAGGAACTTGTCATGTGCTCGGCTACCTGCAATCATTAGAAAGGGCAACCAACTTTCCAATATATAGTTATTTGATTTCGGCATACAAGCTACAAGATAATATTTTTATAGCATTTGTTAGGCAGGCAGTATAGCCAGCACGTGATTAGGCAGATTTATTCCAGTGCCAGTTATGTCACCTGAGAAATATTTCCCACTAGCTAAATGCGGACACTAAGCCCTCTTGTTAACAATTTAGTCATTTCAGAGGCCATGTTTCATATTAAGGGTGGGCATACAGTACATACTTCTGGTGGAAAAGGACATGTTACCGTATATAGTGTTGCTGCCCCAAGGTTCTCTGCAGCTGTATACTAGAGTTTCTAAGTAGTGAGTGTATGTATGCATAACGTGATGCACAGCTGTACTCTTTCTTACTCAACATGAACCACTGTGGACACTACGAGTCGTCAGAACCAACCAAATGCTGCGAACATGCCATGTGACTTTCTGGTTGGATACAGCAATGTGCAAAGTGCAAGTTTAGTTGGAGCTGGACTGGCTGGAATGGCCCGTAGCATTGGCTGCAATCTATCGCAGGGTGAAACTGAGTAAATTAAATAATTATGCTAGAAGTGAACGCAAGATATCTTCCAAAAGCACTTGCGAGATTCAATCACAAACGTGCTTACCAGGAACGAGCCATTGCCTGTCTCCGAGGTCATCATGGGCGCAGTGTGTGTAGAGACCTGGGTGGCCCTCGTGTACGTTTGTGACGTGGGCTTGTATGCTCCGCCACATGTCGACGAGCAAGTCTTGGTTGCCGTCACAGAGGGCAGCGCACCAAAAGAGATGGTTGCTGGCTGGCTGGATCCAGACTTCGAGCACGCCACATCCAGCACGCTTCGTTTGAGCAGCCAGCTTCTTCTTGATGCCTATAAGTGAGGTAGAATGGGAACTGCAATTACATTTCTACTAGGAATTTGCCTATCTCTTTCCAAGGTTGAAGTATTACAGGGTGTAATATGGCTACCACGAAGCCGTGGTCCGTCTCATAAATAGAAGCCCAATGAGCAAAAAGTGGGCTCCTAAAGGGGAGCCGACAGGGAAGCCCACGTAGGCTGCCCCATCCCCCGTGAACGTGGGTTCCACATTGGTTTTGCAGGTCACACAGGTTTAACATGGGCAGCCCAACTCGGGCACGCCCACACTTAGCCGCTGTGGAGGCCACATCATTGCCTTTGCCCCCGTAGAGCCGAGGGGGATTCACAGGGGTTTTACACGGGCAGCCCGAGTTGGGCATGCCCCACCTTGCCGCCATCGAGCCTCCATCTTAGTCCATTGGGCCATCGCAGAGCTGAGGTGGGGCCCACGGTGGTTTTACATGGGAAGCTCAACTTGGGTGTGCCCACGCTTTGCCCGTATTTTCGCTAACTAGGCCTCCGCATTGCCAAGGTGGTACCCTCGGAGGTATTGCACAGGCAGCCCAAATTGGGCATGCCGATACTTTGCCCCCTGAAGCCCACACTTGCGCAACTGTGCCCCCCATAGCCCAAGTAAGACTTACGGAAGCCCCAATTGGGTGTGCTTTAGCGTAACCGAGGTCGAACCCACGAGGGCATTGCATTCGCAGCCCGATTTGGGCCTGCCCACGCTGTGCCCAACCTCGCATAGTCAAGGTGGGACCCACCGTGGCACTCCATGGGCAGCCCATATTGGGCGTGTGCATGCTGCACCCATGTGGGACCAACGTGGGTTTCGTAAAGGCTGTCGGAAACCCTATTGCCCACCCCAGCTCTTGTGTTACTTGGGAGAGTCAAAGAATGAAACCATGCCTCGTAATAGAATAGAAAGTCGGCCTAAAAGCTATGATTTAATTGTACTGAACACAATGGAAAGTGCTTCTTACATTCGTGATACAACAATGCACATGAAGAAATAGGTTAAGGTGCTAGTCTAGGTGCTCAAATTATATATAAAATTTGCTGATCTGCTCCGCATCCTTTAAAAAAATATGGTGGGATATGTGCTCCCCACTGTTTTTTTTTAATCCTGTTGTCGTGGTCATGAAAGTGAGACTCAAGGGAAAAGTACTAAGTGAGCTGGTGTACGTGGGAGCAGTCTATGCTGGTAGCTAGAAACATGATGCAATAGATGTGGAACCTTGAAAACAAAATATGAATAATTTTAATCTAAATGTTCCGTTAGTTAGCATACCCATGCTTAGCCGCCCTGGAGCCCACATCATTGCCTTTAGACCCTGTGGAGCCTAGGTGGGTCCCACCAGTGGCAGATCCAAGGGGGGGGCGACGGGGGCAGCCGCCCCCCCAAACTAAGTCGACCCCTCGCCCTTTTCGGAGGGCAATTTGACATGGGTGGACCCCCTGGTGCACACGAAAGAATGGGAGAATAGCATCCTTACAAATCTTCCGCCCCCCCCCAAAACGGAGTTCTGGATCCGCCCCTGGGTCCCACAAGGTTTTATATGGGCGGCCCAAGTTGGGCATGCCCAAGATTTGCCTCAAACCCCAGCATGTAGTTGCACATTGAAAGCCATCTACCTTTTGAAATGTGCCAGCCGTCGAAGTAGTGTCGGATCGTTGGCTCCTCTGTTCGCATGTACTTTGTCACTTGGACATGCTCTGTCCGTGGTCACTGACGCGACCTTGAGCCCCTGCCCCTTCACCTTTTCCAGGCACTTGATAAACCCATGCTTCTCCATGGCAGTGCTGGATTTAGCCTCTGCACACTTTTGGAGAAGAAAGAAACCTAGTTATATAACAAGGCTATCTTGTTATAGTAGCTGTAACTTACCTCCCAACTTGCACTTGCTCGAAGTGGAGAATCTTCTTCGCCTGAGCGGCGTGCAAGGAGTAAGTCATGTATTTAGCACAGAAGCCAGGCGAGTCGTACCGCCCGTCGCCAGCGAGGTCTACCTCGTGACCCACCAGTTCACCGAACAGCTCGTCCTGCTGTTGTTGCCAAATCTGGAATAAGACAATGATAAAAAAGAAAGTCAGGGCAGGTTTTGTCAGCTTACAACACTAACAAAACAGACTTATTTGTTCACACTATTACTGCCAGCATGTGGACATCTCGGACAAAAACTGTAGCCATAAATACAAAAAATTGGCATGCTCATTGTTTTGAACAAGCAAGTTTAATTTTTGCGAAGTTTCAATTACACATGTATGTATCGTTTTGTAAAGTACAAAAGCCAATCTTACTTTATGATTGTTCACGGGCTGTCATTAGCATATAAAAACCCCTAATGCCAGAGAAGAAAACCAGAGGCGTAGTTGAAACTGAATACTATTACCATTACAAATGTTTTCATCACAAATAATGCAGATTTTATGAAATGCTGGAATGATTCTCGCATGCTTGAACACTATTTCTACACGTCTTCATGAGGCTGCTCAAGATTCATGACATGACATGACATACTTAGCCAACCCCGAGGAAAGGTAAAAAGGGAGCTAGACAATGTAGTGTGTCAGCCGGTCTGGAACTACCAGTGCATCTGACAGATTTTTTACATCTACACAGTAGTACAACTAGTAACATTCCTAGGTAAAGATGCACACCGTGCCTCTTACGAGTACCGACATTACTTGATGCACTAACTACTATATGACTGTGCATGTTTTAGGAAGTGTGGTGGTGTAATGCAGAATTAACTGAATTACAACACTTTGTCCCAGCTAAAGGTCCTTCGTCATGATTGTTTCTTGTGTCATTACCTCAAAGTGAAAATATCAAGAAACCTCACTACAAGGTCATGCATGTCGCAATGAGCTATATTTTATATGGATGGACATACAACCAAACCAAGATAATCAAGAATGTAAAAATCTTGAAAATGCAGTCCCTGACACATTTCAACATATCTTTCCTATAATAAAACACAAAAATAATGGAGATGTTGGCACTGTTAATAGGTGTAACAATGCCGGCTAATAAGAGGAAAGTTTGCTTAACTAATTCTTTGCTATTATACAATATTCCATCTTACCCTGTTGATTGCGGGAAGCAAGTATCCTCGCTGATAATTGAAGAAGGTTCTGGCTCCAAACACCTGGACGTTGATATGTTTGAATACTCGTAGCACGCTGGTGGGGCTCGTCCCGGTGAAGAGTATTGCTGCTGACATAAGTACGCTGCCCGCTGGCTTGCCGTGTAGAATCGGTTGGCTTTTCCACAGGAGACAGTGGCTGTTCACACAGAGTGTCTGCACTTTCAGCAGTGTCCCTGACACCTTCGACACACTCTCACATGGTGCGTGGCACTTCCGGCACACTCTAAAGAGTTCCTTTAGTGATGTCTCGAAAACAATGAACTTCCTGTCATTCTCCGGGAGGACCTCTTCAATGTTGCTATCACGTCTGAAAAAGCATGAGTGTATTAATAGATGAGACTCACAACATCCATCGTTCCTGTTTAGGGCTATTGGGGATAAGAATTTACAAGAATAAAAAACACCAGAGAAGGTGACGAGACTGCTCAGAAAGGAACTCTCTTTTCTGTTCCAGTGTGCATTATTGTATTTGCCACTGTCCAATAAACTGAAAATTCATCATGCACGTACGCATATCATGCTTTCCAACGTAACATCCATTCCTACAAACTCACATTCGAACACTGTGTGTTAGTGGTATTGTGTGGGACCACTCAGTATTTTGGATGTGCACTAGAAAACTAGACAATCCTAAAGTTAGTTGAAGTGTGCAAAGTGGAACTTGCAACCTCCCCCTTGAGGGGTCACGGGATGATGTCTGGGGGTTGCGGGGCCTCGGGGACCCGACAATTAAGGTATCGAAGGGCACGCCTTCACTTCTTCAAATGTTTTACTATCAGCTTCAACTAATGGGATTTCTTAATCCACTGCACAGCTACATGCCTGTCAGGAAAGGCGCAAAAGATACCCGGCAGCTGTCATCGTGTTCCCAATATAGTTGACAATAAAGAGAACATTATTTTCATCTGAGGCGTGTGTGTTGACGCAAAGGAATGTGGGCACTTTACTGATTGGAAACATCTTTGTTGAAGAGCACAAGTATGTGGCGTTGTCGAACAGAGCTGTCGTTCTTCAAACCGTTGCGTCACTGTACCTGTAGGAACTTGTATTTTCAGTTTTGTCAAAAATAGACAAAATGTTTGTCACATCTTTATATAAGGCCACACCTCAGCTTATTTTCCTAAATTTGGCCAAAAATTAAGAATCATGGATATTGGAGGTGCACCCGTCACCTCTTACAGTTTACAGTGCAAGGAAAGGCTTTACTTAGTTCAATTTGTATTTTTATGGGCATCAGGGGAAAGCACTAAAAGAATGAAAACTGGACTTTTTACTAAGTATCACTTATAAATGAACCCCAAGGGGTGGGGGTGCTCAGGTATTTTAAGTGTCCCAAGCCTGACAACTTTGCACACCCGTGCTCCACAGCATGACGAAGTCGCCCAAACAATTTTCTTTAGCTACCTTTCTGAACTTTCCAGGGCAAATGTTGCTCACCTGCTTTTTACTGAGAGAAGAGTAGAGAAAAGTATAAAATTATTCTGGGGCATCAAAAGCCTAAAATTTGTATTGCAGTTACATCTGTGTGCTTTTCTCCCTAAAGAGATGACCTGATTGAGTAATATGTTTGTAATACATTATCTCATGCAAACCATGCAGGGTGTAGAGAAAGTAGTGAGTATTACCCCAAGAATGTCTCGTTGAATGAAGGGAAGAATTCAGAGTCTTGTTCCACATTGTCCTCTTCCTCCTCTTCTTCCTGGTCGTCTTCTCCTTCCTGGTCATCTTCTCCATCCTGGTCGTCCTCCTCTTCCAGAGAGCCCTTTTCTTCCTGGTCGTCGTCATCTTCATACTCCAAGTCTGAAGCATCAGATTCCACGGGACTGGATGTGCGTGGCAGACGATGGGACAGGAACGGGATGGGAGAGGGCATTCGTCCTGCCACAGGCGCAACTGAGGGAAGGGGTGGGGGAGGAGCAGGGGAGGTGCTTCGGAGACAGAAGCAGCAGTGTCAGCAGACACAGCTCCACACTGTGTGCACTTGCCAGTCGGCTGCCATGTATCTGTCTGCACACCCACAGCTTTCTTTGCCCAAACAGAGAAGCCCGCCTGCGTAACTGTTGATAAATAGACAAATAAGAAAAATATACTTGTTAGTGAGCGCGTTGGTAATGATGTAAGTTTAGAAAGAGTGATATACGTAAAGACTGGGGACGGGACAACACATTTTTGTGTTTTCCGTCCCTGTCTTTACGTATATAACTCTTCCTAAACTTACAAGAAAAAATAGTTGCCATATATGCTAAAGCCCTTCTGTTTTGTATATATTCATTTCAGTTCGATTTTTTTCGAGGTGACACTGATATTACAGTTCAGAGTTGAGAGTAGCTATATTTTATAGCTATCTACGTTCAGGGACCATATTCGAGAACAAATTACGGATGCAAGGAATGTATACTGCATCCACCTTAAAGGATATCGTTGCACCAGACTAAAAATGACAACCTTACACTGTGTTTGGACGTCTCCCCCGTCAGTCTGGCAGAGAGCTGTGACGGCGTTTCTGGTCGTTTGTGTCCAGCCGTCTGCTGTTCGACGTGGAATCGGCCCTTCTTCGACGATCATGTCAACGACGTCCGGTGAGCCGTTGAGATCCTAGAACGACATAATTAACAAAGAAATTACTTAGAAAGCTAGAACGAATTTCGATAGTCCACGTCACACGAACGTACCTCAGACCTTCGTTTTTTTGGCGGTGCGTCGAACCAGAGATGTTGCGTGGGCACGGCATCTGACTTGAGACGCGCCCGTTTCGTGTCCAGGCCAAGGCTTCGCCGCACTTCGATGTTCATATCGTAGTCCCCAGTTAAAAGTGATGGGAACACAGGTAGCCCTGGCTCCTACCGATGTCGTCCGGGCCATCGCGGTCAATGGCTCGAAGCCAGGCCGCTCTTCGCTGTGGATCGTCCGGTAACTTATGGAACCGAATGTCGTTCGTTTTCCCATACCTTGTGCTGCACTCTCTCACAAGACACACGGTCGGCATGGCGAGTGCTGAAGCGCGCACACAACAGACGCCAACGACGCCCAGCACACACAACAACCTAAACTTGCCGCGCACAGAAAATGCGCAGCGGCGAGCAGACGACGGGGCCACGGGGCGACAGGAGCGGCGACGCGGGGAGCCGACGTTGCTATGGTTGCCGGACGACGAAAGTCTCGAATGTGTTTGAAAACGAAACTTACCTGCAATCACGTGATATAATACTTCCGAATTAGTTTTAGAACGCCAGTAACTTCCTCGCCATTTTCATTACTTACTTTTTATTATTGCAAGACAATATAGAATACAGTAGATCCTCAACTTTACAGATGTCTTATTGTGACGTTTTAATGCTCAAGCTGGGCGACGGTGTCGCATAGTCGTTCCAGGCACCCCAAGAAACACTATGTTCAAACAGTGTTTATAAAATGTGGACGTAATATTTCGCCGTGATATTTGGAATTTGGGATCTTTGAGGTCTCATCAATTTTATAAAATTAAGACTGTTCATGTCTATTTTCATTGCACGACCCCTTTA